>WTSP01001906.1:0-27172 GCA_025331215.1 Actenoides lindsayi | reverse complement strand
CCAAGGATGGGGCTTCCACCACCTCTCTGGGCAACCTGTTCCAGTGTCTCACCACCCTCATGGGGAAGAAATTCTTCGTAATGTCTAACCTGAATTGACCTATCTCTACTTTTAATCCATTCCCTAATGGAATCAAAATTTTGCAGATGATATCTGCATTAATACTGCAGAAGTTTTGGTAATCCAGGTCAGGAGCACTGTAACTTTGTGCACCCTTATCCTCAAACAGGCTCCAAGAACATCACTTTCCTCTGTCTAACTTTCTTGGGGAGTTCAAATCAAACATGCTTTTATTCCTCACTTCTCAAAGGATCCTGTCTTTAAAGTAAAATTCAGTGATCACAAGATGTTTCTTTTCTTGTTCTAGAAAGAAAGGTTTTCCATTCTATATTTCAGCTTATTTAATAGAAAAGTTGTCTGAGCAGAACATCTGGTTTCCATGCTATCTGCCTTTAGCCAGGCAGAGTTCAAAATAAATCTGCATTTGAGATTTCCCAAAAATACCTGGGTGTCTACAGCTCAGGATAGGAGGGAAATAGAAAACTGGAACATTACTTTCTCAGTGTTTCTTGTGAACATATTTTCACTGTACAGAAGAGAGATTTGGGGTACAGACAGCATATACAAGCAGGACAATAGCTTTTAACTGAATGATCTGTGTTCTAACACCTGCCCCTGGGGACTTTCTGTCATTATTTTAAAAAGCCATCAGATACTATATTACGCTACATCATCACAGTATATTACAGGTATTAATTGATCTGTTTTTCTAAAAATTCTGTGTAGAGATGCGATTACTATCTTGTTTTCACAGAAGGGTAACTGAGTTTACTTTAAAAAAAAACCCCAACAGACTGTGCAAAACAATCAATTGGAATACTTGGTTTATGATATAAGTAGCCACATTCTTCACTATAGTTAAGATTGCCTTAATCAAGGTGTCATGCTTTGTAAAAAATGAAAAATACACAAATGATGAGAAAGAATATGGTATTATCATGTCATATATCTATCATTATGAGAGATATATATATATCATAAAGACAAGGTACTGAGTTAAAATTTCAATGTAGTTTTTGAAAATAAAGCTTAAGGAAAAAATTGAAGCATGTTGCATGTGACTTCCCAGTGAAATTATTGGGAACTTTGCACTCAATAACAACAATGACAAAATGTCACTGATTTTTCCCAGGATGAGATCTATAGATCTGCATTTAAAACATCATGAGACCTAGACCTTTTTAAAATGCAGGGTAGGCTGGCTGTTAGATTGTCACTATTTTGCCATGACAAAGATTTAATTAAAATCTGAAAAAAATCCTTTAGGTTTAATCAGTTACTAATATGGCATACTGTCCCTCTTCATCCAGTATTAAGATTGTACTGTAATAGCTTTGATTTTTAAAGTAAGTGAGTGTCTAAGTCAATTAATTATTTTCTTTTTAACTGAAGTTGATACAAATGATTGCATTTTCCAGCACAGAATACATTACAAATAAGTCTAGTCTTTAGGCAAATATTTCTTATACATCAGAAACAGGCAGTTTCCTGAAGACATTTCCCTTAATTATTGTAAGATGATATGTGCACTACCCTCAACCTAACCTCTTCAGCTTGGCTTTGTCTGAAAGAATTATTGACATTCTTGCAGACTGGCAATATTCACAGAATGTACAGTAGTGTTTACTTTTTAAAAAATGAAACTGTTCAATCAAAGAAAGTAGACAGCTAGGACTTTCATCTAAGCCAAAGTCATCTCAATGGGAACTTTCCTGCCGTGCAATGCTCCATATTCTAAATTGTTACCATGCTGTGCCTGTCTTCTTATTTTTAGGTAACAGATGCAGCTCATTGCTTGGAATACAATTTACGGATTTTTATAATAGAGGTATGAATTATTAATCTGTCTTTCAGTTGTAACTTTTTGTGTATTGTAGCATAGTAAATAATGATCAGGAAGAAATCAACAAGCACACTATGGTAAATCAAACAGATAGGAGAACAGAGTTAATGAGATAGTGTCCAGACAGAAAGTAGGCTTAGTGACCACAGTAAAACTATGTATTTGCTGACTCTTTGGAGCAAAGTATTTAATTGAAAAAAAAAAAATTCTCTCTGAAAGCCTTCAGTATCTGTAGAAGAGTAAGCATCATTCAAGCAGTGTATTACCCAACTCTTATGTAGCATTTCATGAAAAAAAAAAGTTGAAACCATGACCTTATAACCGTTTGAACACGATTGATTGTGAAAGATTTTAAGTTCTATATAGTTTTTACATAAATATATATAGATGGCCATCCAAAGATAAAAACATAGGAATTTTGAAGAACTTCAAATTAATTTTGCATTGTTTCAAGTCCACATAATTTTTATGGCCTATATCATGTTATCATTATAGTTTATTTTTCTGAACTGGTAAAAAATTATCAGCTTAAGATCTTTTCTGAGTTCAAGTTGAAATAATCAGAAAGCTTCACATTAACTTCAACAGGCTCTGATTCAAGTGTTGAGAAAATAAAGGGAGATTCCAAATGTTCCTAAAATTTTTACCATTGATATCAATCAAAATTTTCCTAATTTATCAGTATTAGCTAAATACTGTTAGACAGAATTGTTGAAAACTCTGAGAGACTGATGTTTCTCAGCATTACACATGCATACATCATATATGTGCATATATGCACATGTGCAAATACTGAAGTTTGTTGATGCAGAAATACCATTAGTGGAAGAATTCCTTCCTAATTTGATGTCATTAACAATATGTCATTATAGATATTCTGACAATGAAAAAAAAGAAAAAAACCTTAAACAATGTTAAACAAACTAACAGACAGACAATCATCTTGGAATCAATCTTATATATATTATAGATTTCTATAATAACCTTTAATAACAGCACATCATATCATTATCATTTTGTGATATTTTAATAGACTATGATATTAACATAGGCTGATATGTAATGCATCTTGTGTACGACTAGATGAGCACAGCTCAGCTCTAAAGCATGGTGGTTTAACTTTAATAGACAACATTTTCATAGAGGTCGTGGTCAGAACTTCAAAACATTGACCCCTGGGCTCAATTTTATGCTGTTTTTTGAATGAGAATAGCTAGTGACCAACAAATTAATTTTCACTTCTGCTGTATAGCTAACACCATAAGAGAATCAAAAGCATTATGAAATTAGCAACATAAAAATTGAATCATTCAAGTGAGTCTTATTGAATTCAGGTTTTCAATAGGTATGGGAAAAATTACAAATGCAAGACTTCCATAAATCTTCCATAAGGACAAGAATAATCCTTGTAAACAGATGCCACGATGGAACTATATTTGAGTATATATTTATAAATAAAGGCTTATATGATACTGCATAAAAAACACTAAGAAGTGTCTCTACAGCCCTTAAAACCTCTCCCTTTTTGCTAGTCTTACATTATTTGTAATGTTGCAAAAATGCTATTATTTTTTTGAATGATCCTTAAAATATTTGGTATTTAGAGAACTTAAGTTCATGTGTATCCTGATAGCAAAAGAATAACTATTCTTAGAATTCTGTCTCCAGCCAGGAAACTTTCAAAGCTGTTTTGCATTTTATTCATTTCACACCAAATGCATCTGATAATATTTTCTATTATTTTGGGTTAAGAGTGCTTGAATACTCCCATAAGTTTAGAATTCAGATGTGTGTGCATGAGCTTGGGTACAAAGATTGCACACAATTCCCTCAGGGTGTTTGTATGAATTTCAGTGTGTTAGGTAGGTTCAGAACAAGGTATGGATTTTCTGCATGACACCTTCCTACTTCCTCTTGCAAATCTTTACCAGCAAATTGACACCCTCATTAAACACTAACAGCAGCAAACTGTGGATATAGAAGGAGCTAACTGAATTTAATGATTATGGCAGAAGACACACTGAAAGCCTTTGAAATCTGTCTCTCCCATACTTGGTATTTTCTTGAATTGGCATCAGTTTACAGTTTACTCTCAGTAAAGGATGGTCCCAGCATCTTCCACAGCTACAAATCTGTGAAGCATAACAGCACTTTGCCATCACCAATTTCCTTTGGCAGATTGTACTACATTCATTGTCATAAATTGCATGAAGTCTAGGTAAAGCTGCTTGTTTCAGCTCTCTGTACTGGAAGATTGTCTATGTGTGAGTGCAATCCACAGTCACTGCTTGAATCTTCAGCTGGCCACTGCGTGAAGTTTGTTTTGTGGACATGAAGTGCTATAAAATAGATTTAATGAAAAATATCTCACAGAACTTCTGTGATTATTCAGAATCAGGCATTGCTTTCACATGGATGCCACAGGCAGTTTGAGAGTGAGTAAAAGAAAGATGCCAGACTGTCCTTTATGCCATGGAACTAGTTCCTTGCTGGGCTGTTGAGAATCCAGTCAGCAGTGCCCTTGGTTTCAATTTAGAGCTGCCTTTATTTAAAAAATCACAGCAAGCAGCAACAGCAATTCAGACTTCTTTCTGATAAAGGATCACCTTCACAGGCTCATGAAAACATGCTGAAAATACAGCAGCAACTCTTTTTCTTGTTTGTTTTCCTTCCTGGTTCATTTCGTTTCAATGAAATTTAGTACTTGTGACACATAGGAATTCCTAACCACATGAAAGACCCCCGAGTCCTTTCTGTTGAATTTTAATAGTTACTTTCAGCTCAGAAAGAGCTCTACAATTTATCTATTTATCTACCAGCATTTAAAAAAAAAAAAAAATAGTTTCCTTCATAATCTCTTTCATTGGAATCATTACTCTTAGCCTCATCAAGATTCTGTACAAGATTTTGGACAGGGATGTGACAATAGTAGCTCCTGAACTAGATATTTCATTAAAAATATACATGAAATGTAAACAAAAATTGCATTAAAAGCTACACTGAAAATGGTATAAAATGATATGGAGAAGTCTCTAATTACTAATACCTTCAACAGATTGCAGACGGAAAGAGCAGCAGCCTCTGCTCGTGATGCATAGCTGCTCTGTTCCTTCCTTTTCCTCTGAGAAAAACTTAGTTCTCAGAATGAATATACCAGGCAACCAAGTACCTACCAAATATTGCTTTTTTAGACTAACTTTTTTCTTTTCTTAATTGCCCACAATATTTCACCTATCAATGCCCTGAATTTCCTCAGAGATAAAAAGAAACACTCCAGACAGTATCGTCCCCCCACAGTAAAAATAGTAACTGCACTGTGCCATTAGAGCACCAGAGCCCTATTTATTCATTTCACACTTGGTTTCTGGAGGAGACTGGTTTGTTTCTGTCCCTGGAGGAAGCGCCTGGTATGAGGTTTGAAACGTCAGGGATAATTAAGACAAACTGTGCTTTTTTACCCCAACAAAGGAAATATATCTCTTAAAATAACTCCCTACTGAAATCTCTGAACAAAAAAACAGCCCAGCACTGTTGAGGTAGCTTACAATGCTAAATCAATTGTCAGCATTAGCAAGGCTCTGAACTGGAGCATCTTACAGTTTCATTGCAATCCAGCAGCTACTGTGCTACCAGCAGGTACAAGTACAAATAGAATGCTGAATAGTCAGATATGAAAGCACTGGTACAGGGATCAAATAAAAAGGCATACAGCAAAGATGTTTGTGTCTCAGAAACTGAAAGTATAATTACCGTAAGGCCAAAGTTTAGAGCTCATAGGCATTCAAGATCATTTCTCATTAGTCCATTTTAGTGTCAGGAGGCTTTAAGCAGTGTTGGAGTTCATGTCCACGGAAGAATTGTGCAAATTACTGTCGTCTGTACCTCTGGTTCCCCACTGCACTATGATACTTCAGTATGAAGATTTTGAGATGTCCCCTGCCCTGCGCACCTTAGGATAGCCTTCTTTTGTAAGCTGGGGGATACAGCTTTTATTTCTTTCCAGGGAAAAGCAAAGGTAGTGAAGAGACCTGATCCTGATTCTTCACATCCTGTCAGGCTGCTTTACTCTTGCCTTTTCACTATGACCACCATTACTCTTTCCTTCATCAGTTATGCTTTAAGAAAAAGAAGGGACCTGTTTATCTGACAGTTCTCTCAGGGCAGACATACTCTGAGGATACCAGGTGGAACAGGCTCCTTCTCCAGCAGAGAAACATCCAAATTGTGAATCCTAGTGAAATTTAGACATGTGCGCAATACTGAAGTGTTCAACTATGTCAAGCCTTAGGCACTTCAGGTCTCCTCCCAAAATAGAACTGTAGGGCACGAAACACCTGAAGGTCTAACATAGACATGACTTTGGACATTAAATCCCTACAGTGGGATGAAAGCCAAATGCCAGGTTTGTGCCTTTTTGTATATAGTATCTAAGTCCGATATCCCATGACGTATCTCAGCCTGTCAGTGGATTTGGCCCCCAGAAGCTTTGTGTTTGATGTCTCCAGTCCTAAGACTATAGCCTTACAACTGTTGCTGGCATCACAACCATTTGTCGTGAAGCTAAAGACTGTAAAGCATACTAGTACCAGGATAGGAAGGATTACCTTAGGTAAAGGAATAGTGACAGGACCTGCAACCCTCTTAAGTGCCTTTAAGGCTCTTCAGGCTTCATAGTATTTACTTACTTTCCTCATCAGAAACACTTTCAAGTCATGTCATGTTTAAGAAATTAAAACTATGACAGCTCTACTAATTCATATTAATGCTTCCCCTTGAAATGAGTACAATGCCATTAGTAGATATAGTGGCACATCCACACATGCTGCTGTAGCTCTTATAGGATGGGTCAGATATCACTGAGTGTTGTGGGGGTGGGGAAAGAGGAAAAAGAACATTAAATTTATAAGTGTTTCTTTCATGTCTGACCATACTAATTTGTGTGTGTGTATAAGTATCTACAAATGGTACTGGAAAGAGGACTAATCTGGAATCTGACTCTGCACGAGTACTCATCTAAGATGTAAAGTCTGGCTTTAATGCTCATGTCAGTGTTAGCAATAAATAAACTTCTCAGCAATATGAGGAAGAAAAGCATTAGCACAGTCATGGGAATTGTAAACTGTGGAACCATGACAAGGTCTTTCCCGCTGACTGCTGAATACAGCACATAGTCACCTGTTATGAGTAGAAAGATTTTAAAAATACCAAAATATGTCAAGAAAGTTGGTTATGCAGGAACACCTTTATGGAAGAAAATCTTTTATGATATTGTCTTATATAGAGAAATATCTGATTCCAAAACACAAGAGCTAGTGAACAAACAGCATCTCTGGATCAGATATTTACAAGCAGTAGCTAAAAACAGCCAAGCTGTACCTGGTATGGATAGAGAGAATAGTAAAAATGACTTGGTGTAACATCCTGAGGCCATTGGATGATTCTGAGGAAGGGATGATGGCATTAGCCAAAGAAATCAATTCATCTGTCTGCTGGAAAAAGAAATTGAAACAACAGTGTTGACAAGATTTAGGCTTGTATTACAGTGAGGGTGACTGGGAGGAATTAAGAGAACTAGACATATATAAAAAATGTCCAGTATTCAGGCTGGCCACAGATTTAAGGACAGATTTGTTTATTTTTGACAGAGAAAGCAAAAAAAAAGGTAAAAGAAAGGACTAATTGACACATGACTGTATTCAGAATGGCCACGATCCAAGTACTAGGCATATAATATTGCTCTTCAAAGAGCACAGCAGGAGAAAAAGAGTGACTCAGATGGAGAGGTGTCCCTGTGGGGAAGCCAGCAATTCTTTGAACTTGTCTGACTTACCTTGCAAGCTCCAGAAGCATTCAAATGAATCTAGGAATGCAGTGGTGCTTGATGGATAATTCCAGGATACCACTGTTCTCTTTGCCAATGCCTATTTTTAATGTCTTGGCAGCTTGCGATGGCTCTTTATAGCAAGTCCTGCTTCACATAGCTCAGCCTTGAAAAATTCTTGTGAAAGTTTACCTGTCAAAATACAAAATGTATTCTCTCTGGTATTATCATAACTTTTGAATACAGATTGTCTGAAGCTGGAACTGGAACAATTTATCCCAGCAGAGAACATTGCCCCAAATTTACTCCATGACAAAAATCTCATTAAAAGTATGTTATGGCTGAAATTATCCATCCTTTATTTGAGAATAAATAAGCTATGAAGATGTTGCCATTATCCTGAAATCAAATATTGTGAGCACAGGACAGATGGATTTAAAAAGAAAGTTAAAAAAATCTATTGTAAGAGATGCAGTTATGACAGCTGAACAATGCTAATTTTGCCATACAATCATTACAGAATTTTTAATAAAGTAGTGCTATGTTTTGGGGCTCAAACAAAATTAAAACATTTTATTGCCTCATTCTGCTCTACTACATACAATCAGAGATTAATTTTTTTTGTATCAGTCTTCTTGTGTAGAACAAAACTTATCAATTTAAATTATGAAATATCCATCCCTTAAGGGCGTTTCTTCAAAAGAGTTTCAACATGGCCAACAACCTTTTTAAATTGTTATCAAGTGTCATTGCATTTCGTAGCATTTTCATACACAGTTCCCGATATATTGAAAGAGTTGGTCTCCTAAAAGTGTAAAAGTATGTCTAAGGGCAAAGGTTTGGTACTTAATGGCCTGCAAATTCTTTTATGTAATGAGGAAAAAGGAACATATGGTTTAGTTCAAAGCCTGATTGTAGTTTAATTGTGTTGATGGTTTTTGTCTTTTAATCAAGTGAACAAAGAATGAAAAAGTTTGTGTTATCTTCTAAGGCCAAAGAGAATTCACTGAAAGAGTAAAGGACAACTAAGTATTTTGCAGATGTGACCTATATAAAAAAAATCCAATGACTTGTCTTTCAATTTGGGGACACAATTAAGGCCTCCAGGAGGCCTTGTCACAACCTTAGTTATAGGTCTTATCATTGACAAGCCAATCCTGACAGCAATTTAATATCTGCTTGATATGTTATATTTGTATTAGTTTGCACATTTTTTATTGAGAAAAATGAGGCATGTCATTTGTGAACAGACAGGAGAAAAAAATTTGTTTACAGAAGAAATGCCTTCAGAAGAAAATTAATCTTCCTATCTGAAAAACAGTAGCCAAGTATCTCATTCCAGAAAATGAAGTAGAAAAAGAAATTTCCATTGCAGATTAAAATAATTTGTATTTTTAAAAAGTTAGACATGAGCTGCAGACCATCTCTGTTGGATGTTGGCCTATATCTAGGGGTTCTGTAAGGGAGAAAAACTTAACTATGCTGTTAAAATGAACATTCCCATGGCTTGCATATTTAAATGTACTCTTAATGAAGGTCCATCTCCTTTTTAGAAACATAAGAATTAGAGTTGTCATAAGCAGATGGCTATAAAATTGGGATGAAATCAGACACCAGTGCAACATCCTGAATTTATTTTGGATTCAAATGGTCCTTAGTATGTGCAAATCATTGAAGTGCCAATCTATGCCTGAGGAGTATAAGGCTTGCTTCAATATTTTATAGGAGGGATTTTGATCTATGATTTATCAGTCAACAGACAGCACTAAGGGCAGATATTTTTTTTTCTTTTTGGAATCAATTATCCTCTTGGTAGATAGTGGGGTTTTTTTATTTCTATTTCTGTTATTGAAAAAAAAGTTTGGAATATGCCTGTCAAGTTGAGTGACCAACCATATAAGTAATATAAAATGCAGGATTTCTTCTGAACTGAATAAAATATTTGTATGACATGAACAGTTGGACATAACAGTTTTTTATTTGCAGGCAGTATTCAACCCTGTCCATATCTGACTTTCTCTGTTTTCCTCTCCTGTACTTCTTTATTTCTTCCTCTTTTCTGATACATATAGATTATTTAGGCAAGAATTTAACAAGTCCAGCAGTTTTCCCATTCTTTCCCATTCCCATTTGCATCTCCAAATGTATATCAAGTCACTGCAGTCAGTATATACTTTACCTTCTGCAGCTATGTCGAACAGAAAAGCATTAGGAGAGGTGAGCAGTGCTACTATTGCTACTTTCTTGAGAAAGCAAATTATCTGAAAAAGCAGTATCTGAGTTTCAGATTTTGTAACAAGTCCCACTATTATTTATTTCTGAATTACTCAACAATAACAACAAAAAAAGAAACAAACAACCAAAAAAAAAGCTAGCAAACATATAATGTTGATACTTCTTAGCTGAGCACCAGTTGTTTTGAAACAGCACTACATGACTTTCAGGTTTTTCGTGCAGAAGTTCCTGCTGAAGAGACATTTTACGTATCAGTGTGAATCAAAAATCCTAACCCACTCACATAAGAGCTATTTTTTATTTGGGTGTGCAGATGGACATCTCCAACTTTTGCATAGGTAGATGCTGAGGCCTTTCTGAGGGTTCTTTGTTAATGAATCGGATTCCTTTTAGGAATAGAAATATCATCCTGTCATCTTAGGTTCAAATTGCCTAAAAGAGACAGAAAAGAAAATAAGCAAAGGGTAAACAAGTTGTTCATCCTGTGAGAGAACACGTAAGAACTAGGAGCATGTTCTCAGTGTTGTTCTCAAACTGCTATTGACTTCTGACAGCACTCCAGCTTTCCAGGTAGCAAAGACAGGAAGAGGTTATGGCTTCTGGAGACTATAGTCTCTAAAATCCATCAGCCAGTTGTAACCATGAAATAAACAGGTTAAGTCATTAAAAAAATTTGCTGCACCTTGAGCTACGTGGTGTGAGACTCTATAGTGATACTGTAGACTATAGTACTTTGGACATGCAGGCAATACGGGGATTATAGAATCCCTTTATATGTCTCCAAAAATGCTGCTGAAGCAATGAAGTCTCAAGTGAACTTAAATCCAATTCCTCACCTGTACTTCATACTTTCTGCAGTGTTGCTGAGAAGAAGTCTCTACCAGGAGCTGAAACCACAAGCTGATCCCCTTTGCTGATGAGTGTCAGGGTCTGCATGTAACTGAAAGGCTTATTATAGGTGGTGCAATGTATTAAGACACATAACTGTGTGTGACGTGGGGCACGCAACTGGACAGATATTCTCTCCTTCTGAACTGTTCCCCTATTCTGAACTACAATCTAAGTGCAGAACATCACTTCTTTATGTGAGATAACTGTTTATATGAGGCTTTCCCCTAGCCAAAATGCTATTGTAAAAATTCTATTATTAAGAAAGAGATAGGGTTTATGTGTTTTCTTCCTTTCAGTGCCAACAATGTGATAGCTGTGTGTACCATCCACATGATGAATCATATGTAGCAACACACCTTTCCAGAGATCAGAATATTGCAGTGCAGGATCGACAACTTCTTCAACACCACTGCAAAAAAATAAAACTGATTAATAGCATTGAGAAACTCGAGTTTTAAACCACATATGGATAAAATTGCTGCAAATCCCCTTGTGGTCACAGAAATGTTAGTATACTAAGATACTAACTTTAGAAACTCTGAAAGAAAAGAAATCTCTGTTTAGTCTAATTTTTCATGTATATATGCTTTTCCATTAAGTTGCACCAGCAAGAACAGCATTTATTTTGAAGCCTCACTACCAAAAAGTTGATAACAAGTTTTTGAGTGTTAAAGTTCTTAGGGAGAAGTTTATTATAAATACATATTCTCAGGGTAGCTAGAGTTCTGGTAAATGCAGGCTTTTCATATGGATTTCACACACATTTTGTGTGCAATATTATGTGAACATCTGTTATAACCTGAATTTCACCATAGGATAATATGACTTTACAGATCAGTTAGGCGGACCAGTTTCTGTTTTATGGGAACTAAAAACTTAACACATTGCAAAAGTTTATGAAGAAAGGTAGGAGGCATAAAAGAAAAGGGCTAGCTACAACAGTAAGAGTCCAAGAGATGACTCTGAACATAACCTGATAGGAATTTGTGTAATGTTCATGCTGACTTGTGCAAGCACTGAAATGCAATGTTACAGTGCTGCTGCTGAATGTGTCCTGAATTGTATTTTTATGGCACTTCAGCATACAACTGTGTACATTTCTATAATACTGGTGCTGGCATTGTGCTTTCAAACATATTTTATAAACACCAGTACACTGGTTTGTATTTTTAGAAAACTAAAGCAGGTATAGTGAGTGCTGTAGTACATTTCTGTTACTGCTGCTAGCATTCTGCTTTTAATGTTGTTCCTCTGGATCACATAAAGTTAGCTTTCATTTAGTTTCTAATCCACTTCTGTTAATTATAAACACCTTTCATCAGAAAGTATTTTAACTTAAAGTGAGAGGAAACATAACAATAGTTTTGCAAACAGCATTCTGTGGAACACATTACTTAAGCTTTCATGAACCCCAGATGTGTATTTACATGCATGCAATTTATCTTGTTGATGCATCATAGAAGATATTAGGAAATTATGCTTCACCATTAGAAATACTGTTACATGCTTTTATTGACTTTTCACAAGAACTTGATGAGCAACGTTTAAAACTGAATATGTAGAACTAAGTCTGGAGCTGTCTTAGAAAGGGATAATTCATGTCTCCCTAGCTGAAGGTATGAATAAACTCACATCCTACAAATATATTCTCATATAACTTTCATTTTGCTAGCACCATGTCTCAACATAGCTAATAATCTACTGATGTGTATATATATAAAAAAAACAAACTTGAAAGGGAATTATAAAGAAAATTAGCCTCATTCTCTTGCCCAAAAGACACATCTGCAATGAATCCCTCCCTGTGGACTGAAGGTACACTATGGCTGCAAAGATTTCTAGCACTGCTCTCTAGAGCCTGAGGGGGATTCTAGCACAGCACCTGCTCCTCTCTTTGATTAGGTATCACCAGCAGTCCCTGTGCCTTTAGGCTGCATCTCTCTGATTGCCACAGTACACCTGGAAACTTCTTTGTAAGAGAAGATGCTTGTGTTTGGGAGTTTGGTTAGTTTCCTCACTCACAGCTTGATGCATCCTTAACAACTTCATTCTTTTGATAGTTTTCTGTGCTTTCTATATCGTCTATTTTTCCCACTGAATAATGCCACAACTTTCGAAAGCTGTTTAGCTTCATCAATATCAGTATTTCAGTCAGCTCTGTAAGACATGGAGTAGGACAAGGTAAAATGTAGGAATGTGCTTCACTTCATTCAAAAAGGATTAAACCACTTCTGAATTTGAGACCTAGAGCTATGAGTCTCTTGACTGCTCTTTGGGACTTGGTATACACCCTTCTTGTCCTGAATAAAAGTAGAAAATCTGTACTTCTAGTAAAGATTTTAATGAATTGCAGGAGATAAACCTGCAGTTGTGTACATTCTACAGGCTTCTGGGGTTTTTTTCCTTATGTTTAGATGGAACTTCCTGCGTTCTAGTTTGTGACTGTTGCCCCTTGTCCTATCATTGTGCACTGCTGAAAAGAATCCAGTTCCATCCTCCTTACATTTACCCTTTAGATATTTATAGACATTGATAAGGTCTCCTCTCAGCCTTCTCTTCTCCGGGCTAAACAGCCCAACCTCTCTCAACCTGTCCTTGTAAGAGAGCTGCTCCAGTTCCCGAATCATATTTGTCGCTCTCTATTGGAATCTTTCCACTTGTTCCCTGTCTCTCTTGAACCGGGGTGGTCAGAACTGGACACAATACTCCAGATGTGGTCTCACTAGGGCAGAGTAGAGGGGGAGGAGAAGCTCCCTGGACCTGATGGTTACACTCTTCCTAATGCACCCCAGGATACCATTGGCCTTCTTGTTCACAAGGGCACATTGCTATGTCATGGTTGTCCACCAAGAGGGCCTAAGTCTTCCTCATTGCATTCCTGAATACTCTGGCAATGTTCCTACATTCCTCCCAAGTGGCCAGTCCTTTTTCCACATAATGTATTTTATTTCAGTTTTTGATATTCTATTAAGAAGTTGTTCTGACAACAGACATATTCACTATGGTTTGTGTGGAAAATTGGAAGGAGACAAAGTGAATTGATTTAAACATGACAATGATGTTAACATTTCTTTCAACTTTTGCTGAACTTTATCTTGCTGATAGCACTTGGAAAAAAACACATTTGCCATTGCTAAAGTGCCTTAGGTGCTGTTTAGAAATGAAACTGAGGATTCCAGAGGCTAATGTGATGTTAAAATGATAAGCTACAAAAACCATTGATTACTCTACACCTGTGCAACTCATTTCTTACTACAAACTTCATTTTATTTGCAGATAGAATTTAGTGTTGGACAACATGAATCCTGGAAATGGTCTTAAGGCCCATCCAGCAAACATTTATTAGTAGGTTATGTGCTTGTTGCCATGAATAATCCATTACCCTCTGCGTAGTGAGCACAATGCCAGGCAGTAAGTGCTTATAAAAAAAAAGGTCTATTGACTGTAATTCATAAGTAGTCTCACTGACCTGAGTAAGCACATGCGTAAGTGTTTGCATGATTACACTTACATATTGCTGTCTAGAAGTAATCAGATTGTGTACATCTTTAGTACTTCAGTTAAATATCAATGAAATATGGCAAAAATAAAGTTGTCTTTGTGTTCATGTTGTCCTTAAAATTTTATTGTCATAACTGTTTTAACCCATCCCCTTGAAAACCTTTATCAAATGGAAACTACAAAATATTACAAAGTTCAGCATCTCTAATAGATTTCCAGTGTTTTTTTTTTGTTTGGGGTTTTTGTTGGTTTGTTTGTTTATATATGTAAGTACCATTTTATGTAACACAAAGCAAAAGCTGATGTGTTCTCCTAAGGAAATCATTTTCATCTGTAGGGAGAAATATAACATAACACTTGAATACTTTCATAATAAACTCTTAAATAATGTTAAGTGTGCTTGCCCAGATACTTTAGTCACAAATAATAAGCTATCTCCATCAAATAAACAAGTGGTGTCTATAATGACTATTTGGGGACATCTATATTTACTGACTGCAAAAATTATGTCTCAGCTGTTATTTTACGGTTTCAAGAACCATAAAACCACTTAATAGCAACCAGCCACATTCAAAAACCAAGTTATTCTAAAAGCAGTTATGCCATGACCAATATTTTATAAAGCATAATTAGTGGGCAGAAGTAGTAGTTGGGGAAGTACTATGTAATCAAACCAAGATAAACGGGAGGAAAAAGTTATTATAAAATTATTTTCAAAATCATTTTTATTTCTCTCTCAGTAAATCTGTAGGCATTAGAATCATTAAAGAAGGCTTTGCCTTTGAAGATCTCTACTCCCAATAATTTGTTTCTAAAAAAATAGATATTAATTTCTATGGTGTTACTATAGTAACTAAGGATCAGGAAGATTAAAACCAAATTATATTATTAAAGAGTACAGTAGGCACACACCTGCAAAAACAGGTTGGATAGTGTGTCTGTGTCCATTTTTGCACAACATTCAGAGGCTATGGTGTTTTCTTAAAGCTTCAAAGGTGAGATTTTTCAGTTTAACAATTGTTATCTGCAGAGATTTGTCCATGCTTTTTTCCTTCACATGGTTCTGGGAAGTTTTGCACCCACATTCTGTTGTGATTGATCTCAATTTTGAATGAATCACAGAATCACAGAATTACTGAGGCTGGAAAAGACCTCTGAGAACATCAAGTCCAGCCTATGACCCAACACCAGCACATTGGCTACACCATGGCACTAGGTGCCACAGCCAGCCTTTCTTTAAACACATCCAGGGACGGTGATTCCACCACCTCCCTGGGCAGGCCATTCTAATGTCTGATCACCCTCTCTGTCAGGAAGTGCTTCCTGATATCCAATGTAAACCTGCCCTGGCGCAGCTTCAGGCCATGTCCTCTCATCCTGTCAAAAGCGCAGATGGACTCAAAATCCCAATATAACGTCAATGAAAAACTTGAATTTCAGTGGGTCAGTTTAAGACCAGAAATCACAGTTTAAGACCAAACTGAGATTGAGGAGACTGAACAGACTCAGATATGAACACACTTCCTTGTTCTTTGGGGTAGAGGGCACAATCCTGAGGATGTTTAGAAATATAGCTTGAATTCTATGAGTACTTTTTAAACATATATTATAGAACAGTGAATAATGTAATGTTCTTGATACTCTAGAAATGTTTTACATTATACAAATATTCTTTATACTCTACAAATACTCTTCAAATGCTGCCTAGATACGTTCCTGTGTAGCCTGCCCTAGGTGATCCCGCTTTAGCAGGGGCGTTGGACTCCATGATTTCCAGAGGTCCCTGCCAACCCTTACCATTCTATGATTCTATGATTCTAATGTTCTTTATATAGATTTCTCCACCTGCATTGTCTTATTTAATTTTTTAAATGCAACTTTTTAAATTTTTTAAATTAGCTCTAGCAAGATGACAAGGATGCCAGATTTACTGTGAGATACGCATGAATTCCTTCAGAGTGCTTTTTTTTTCATACTGCAATAACACTATGTAGCATGCATCACATGGATGCTTTTGAGAAGAATGACAGCATATCACTTCTCTAAACATTTCAGAACTCTTTCAGCAAACTAGTCATCCAAGGTTTTCGACAGTTAGCAGAAATCCAGCCCTTCAGATAACATTTAACTTGCCTCCATTGCCACCAAATAAGGAATCAATAGCTTATATGGAGTCAGCAGATGTGAAGTCTATTCATGGGATCTTTCTGGGGTTCTCACTTCAAGAGACATAATTATCTCATGTGTTCAGCGAAGTCAATTAAGAATGCACATGCCCTTCTTTATTCCTGTTTGCTTTCATCTCTCAACAGAGGCCAAATTCTAATTTAAAGCAACTAGCTCGTAGCTAAATAAAAGTTGTGCAAGGCATGGGGCACTTGGGGTAAACCTAGCTCTTCATAAAACTTTGAAGTACATCATCATGGAACAATAATTTTTATATGGACCATTTCCTTAATCAATAAGAATGATTGAAATCAGTAAGACTGCTAGCATATTCCCATATCTTATGTGTCATGAGTGCTTAACCCAGCCTTTATAATTAACAGCTTGCTTGATCATGCAGAACTGCCCTTCATCCTTCCTGCTCAAGCTCTCACGGCATTGATGTGAGGTGGTAAATATCTGTGGGATAAATATTCTTACAGGTTGTATATGAGAACCCTTTCCTAAATAAATAATACACGTTTCACAAATCAAATTCCGTAGTTACTACAAACTAGTTCTGGATGTTCCTCAGATGAATTACTCTATCATGTATTTAGTATAAAGGCAGAGACAGAATATTAGACATGAAATTTGGCATTCTCCTCATTAATTTCTTCAGACAAATTAATTAAAAAAAAATTACATGGGTTAGAAATGCAGAAGTGGACCACACCAGCAGCAAAATGTTACAACATCCTTGGGACTTTAACAACAATTTGCTGAAAAAGTTCATAGCTTAAACCGAAATAAATAATTGCAGAATCAATAATTAGCTTAATACAAAAAAAACCCAAAAAACAAACCAGACCAAACTGAGTGAAGAAAATTTATTGTGAGTATTTTAAAGATGGAGACTAGAGACTATGATTTAATGTCTTTTTATTGTCTTAGTAACATTTTTTTCACTCTTTCCTCTTTCTTCTGCTTTTACTTGTATCTCAAAAGTCTCAGTACAAGCATTTGCTATGACTCCTACAAGAATCAACAAACAAAAGATGGGAATCTCTTCTGAAGGTATTTTGTATATACATTTTATAGATATGACCTGGCTGAACGCAAGCTACATTTGCTGCTTGTTTTGTCCTATCTACCATTCTTCTTTTCTGGCTGATCTGTTATTACATATTCTTCCTGTGTCACAATAAAACCTTATTTTTGAAGATGCAACTTCTTCTCCTTGCTGTTTAAAAAGGTCTAGTCCTGTCTATACCTAAAGTTTGACTGTAGAACTGCTACTATAACATGTAACATAGCATATAACAATAATACAGTACTACTATAGCACATATTATAATATGTAAAGAACCTCATGTCATTCCCTGCTGAACCAGTTGCCTGCCTTCCTCTCTTTTAAAGTAGTTCTTCCTCTATTTTCTCTCTCATCCTTATCCTCTGATGTGCTTTCTGTCTTCTCCATTTTTGCTTCAAGTTGTTTATTAACATCCGTTTCTTCTTTCTTTTTCAATTCATACTTTTATTACCTCACAAAAAAGTTATGTGAAAATACAGCTTTGCTTTTCACTTCGTGTGTGTGGTCTACCTGGGGTATGGTCTGTCTACTGCATTTTATTATTCATTTATACCATTGAGGTATCCTAGTAAAAAACGACCTGAACAAAGCTGATGCCCTACGGCATTTTTGGGAAAGTTTGCTTATTTGTTTGTTCATTTAGTTGTGTTTTCATCTGGCATGGATTAACATCTTCGAGTGCACATTCCTTTGGCTGTAACTGAGGGGCTTGATATAATTACCTGACTTAATACGGGAGTTCAAGTCTGACGGCCTCGGAGATTTTATAAAGAAATCCCTTCTTTCTGTCTTCTCAAAGGCACAGTTTTATAAAATTGTATGTTAGTCTGTTGCCCTGAGCTGTTTTGCACCAAGGGCACCTTGTCAGCTGAAACTTAAGGAACTGAAGTGATGCTCTCAGATATTTTTTTGAGTTGCATGGCCTTGAGGCTTCCTAAGGCAAAGATGGCTGCAAAAAAAAAGATAACTTTATGTTCCAAAGCCATTTTTTTCTGTTGGACAAACTAATGTGCTCATACAACAGACTTCTACATGGACCTTGAAAGACAAGTAAGAGAAATTCTTTAAAACCGGATGCCCTTGGAAATGCATTTCTCCTGATAGAAAATGATGCCCCAAAGACATTAGGCATATCTTACACTACCCAGTTCCATAAAAGTAGCAAAAAGAGGTTTTTTACACTTGGATAAGATATATTTTCTGTGTCCTGGCTGCATATGTCTTATACTTCAAAATAATATTTATTAATTATCTTGGAAATGGAAATGGAAATGGAAAAATAAAATAAAATTTTAAAAAAACCAAACAACCCCAAAACAAACAAAAATGCCACAAAAAACCCAGGTGCAAGACATTTGGTATTCTTTCCCAGAGTGCTTCTGCAGTTAGAAGGCATCATCTAAAGATGAAGATTTGGTGAGTTCTACTTTTGGACCTTAACCTGACAAAGGATGTTAACATTGAAGAGAAGAATCTTACAGAAATTTTAGATAAGGAGAAAGACTACTGACAAACAGATATTTTTTCAACGTACTACTGTGCTGGGTCCAAGGAAATCCCTGTTCTTCGTCAGTTCCAGTTTGGGACTTTTCAATATTTTACTGAGAAATCCAAGAGTAATCCAAGAGTAATTCTCTTAAATACTTTAGGCCTTTTTTTCTTTTCCCCTTGAAAAAAAGCATATAAGGTGTAAATTCTCAGTTTGGAAAAAAAGGAAAATACTTTGCAAATGATTACCAAATTATATATCTCATAAAACTTTGTAACCTATATGTATTATCTAATTATCAAATATAGCTTAATTTATTTAAATACTAGTGCATTTGTATTAAAATGAATGTCTAAAATATTTTTGCAAGCAATCATACAAAAGGACTGTTTGGTCTTTATTCTAGAAACATAACTTCTGAATGATAAAGCTTTCAAACAATATAGAAGATCTTAAGGGATGTGTCTCTATTTTATGTTTAGAAAGGGGTAACAGACTTTCATGCTTCATTATGACCTCAGTTTGACTCTATACTGGATGTAAACTGACTGACTTTGTGGGTGACATGTGATAAGTATTAATAGGAGTGAAATCCAATGTACTCTTTTATAAGTGAAAAGAAAAATATTCTTCCTTGTGTTTTATTATGTGTTTTGTTATAGCTGATGGTTCACATGCATTTTTGTATTTGTTTAATATCCATACCATAAAGGCTCTAGTGCATTCCTATAATTGTTTAAATAAGATTATTTTATACCATTAAAAGCAATTGATCTTAAATGTTTGCAACATTATTTGACAACTTCTGTTAAGTTTGTGAAAACACCATTAGTGGCTATAATCATCTATAGTCTTTCAAGTAACCAACTCTGAGGATTTATTTCTCTTCTTGAAAAATGAATCAGAAAAATGTCTATAATACAGTCAAAGAAAAGTCAAAAGAAAAAGATGCAATATGCTACAGCAGTTTTTTTCTGGATATACATAGATCATGCTAAAGTTATGGATTTTTTACTGCTAAGAAGTATGTATATAGAAATTCAATTTGTTATTTAAATTATGAGAACCTGGAAGAAGGAATAATATATTCTGTGCCTTCTACATTTCTGGACATGCTTTTGACAATGAGTAGAAAAATAAATATATGTGTGCACATTACACTGGAATATGTTGTTATAGTTCATCTAATATATTTGGGTACATGTGCTATAAATAGTTATTCATAGGCAATTTAGTAAATCATCTATACACTGTGTTGAGTGTTATAATATTTTTTCAGTATTTGAATACCAGATATAAGAACTGGAAACCTAAATTCATATGAAAAGTACATTCAGCTCATAAATCTATTACTGGTCCCACAATATTCTAACTTCCCTGAGTCTCAGCTTATGCTGAAAGAGACTGTGCTGTCCATCAAAACTCACTGCGTAAAATATTTGTTTCATTATCTGCCAGTTAAAGTAGATAGACTGGTGATATTCAAGGAACCTTCTGTAATATCTGTAAGTAACATATAACATCAATCTGTTATTATTAACTCATCAATTTAATAAAAAACAAAATTCACTGAAAATATTAAAAAGGTCGAATATATGTGTACACACATATATATGTACATATATAAAAATATGTGTGTGTGTTCGTGTATATCTATGCATTTTACAGCTCTTTGTGTAAAGATTTTAGGCAAGATAAAGACCCAGTATTTCTATTAGGATCAAAGATATCTGTAGTGTACATTCTATTCCCATGTATTTGAATAAAATGGGCTAGAATAGAACTACTTGATGAAAATTCTTTAAATCTTTGAGGACAGTATTTCATTAAATGCAATCATTTTCCAAATGTTTATCTTGCTATATTTATCACTGCAAAAAAACTTTTTTGTCATTTCCTCCTCAGAAACCAGTCACAAAAGCCTTTTATCTAACACCTCCTAAGTTACAGAAGACTAAAATGTAGGTATCTGTGTTCAGAACTGAGATATCATGGGCATAACTTCTTATATGTGATTTGTTTCTGGGGGCATTGACACTGTATACATCAAACTGATTGATTTGGTTTTCCTTTTAATCTTTAATTTAGGCTTTTAGCTCTGATTATCTGCTCACTTGGAAGTTTTTAAGAGTTAACTCAACTCATAAGCAACCGCATTCACGATTCAGAAGCTATATATTTTTTTGCAACCCTTTCCCTCTGAGAAACTTTACTTGAAGCAAGAACATTCTTCATTCTTTATTTATTTATTTCTTGTACAATACCTCTTCACCTTCCTCTCTCTTCATAAGATGGACCCATGATTTGAACAGTCATCTGGAATAATATGGAAAACATAGGTACGAGTTTAGTCTCATTCTGAATTAATTGTAACTCATATCTCCCATTGAAATGTTTTATCCTGTACTTATAGACAATTTTCACTGTTTCCTGATAGTTATGTTCCAGTTATTAAGAAGGGTTCCTGACTTCTCATCCAACCTGCAAGAACTGTATATATATGTTTTACACAAAGAAGTAATCAGAAAAGGTATATAATGACTGGAGCAAGAGCAGAAGTACTTCATGTAGTACTGGGTAAGGTAGACAAAGAAAACTGGTTTGAGGTGTGAGTTTTATTGGCTGCTCAGGCTTGCCACTCAGAACTTCTGTCATCTGAATCATGAAACTGGGTATATTTTGAACTCACTGTGTAGAATTCTGGATCCTAGCTAAGTTAAGCACTACAACTTTTCAGGCTTTATGGATATTGAATTTTTTTCATGTCTACCTCAACATGTTTGTGAATCACAAGCAAAGCCAAGTTGAAAATATATAAAAACAAACCAGATAAAGTAAATAAAAGTGAATACATGTTTACACACATCCCTTCTAAAAACCAATCATGTGAAATTCTTTAGTGTTTGCCACAAAGTCCATGACAGGAAGCAGTTTCCCATCATGTACTGAAGTGATGGGCAACAGATCTGGTCTACAGTCTAAAGGGAAGAGTGAATTTCACAACCTCACAGAAAATGTTAAACTGACAAGTTCAAATGGTCAAAATATTTTTGACAACATGTAATCTGTCAAAATACACTGTTTTTCAAAGTCAAGACATTCTGCAGTGATTTATTGATTTTTATGAAGATTTCTGTAACGAGATTTTTGACATTTTGCCAGATTGCTTCTGGCCAAAAGGACTGGCTTGAAAACTGAGGATCAAGTAATCTCATTCTGTTTCACTCAAGCTCACAAAATGTTTTGTTTTTATTCCAGTATAAAATTAATTACCTTGAAATCGGTTAAACACATAAAAGTTCTAGCAGTATTACACTAAGAAGAGTCTCTCAACACAGACAGAACCCATTTGACTTCAGCATTAAGGCTGAGGGCCAATATCATAAGCTTCAATCCAAAACCAGTAAGCTTGAAGCATCCAGCTTTTTTGTGTGTTTATAGAAAGATATTCCACTTTATAAGTCAGATGCTTTTGTTCTGTGCTATTTTCAAAGACAATCCTGCACTTCATAATCCTTTTTGTCTCTGCTTCTTTCTGTCTTTCCTTTACCTTTCTTCTTTCCTCTCAAAGTCTCTGCTTTTCCCCTTTCATTTTTACAGCCTTTCACATTTACCTTTTTTCCTTAATTGCTCTCTCCCCACATTTTTTTTTCTTGCAGCAACCTACAAATTCCGCTCTACTAGCCTTTAAATCTCAGATGTCTTAATCTAGAATTTAAAAAGGTTCATGTGGATGGAGGCACAAATTATATGCATATTGTTAGTGCAGGAATTACTGCTGCTTGTAGCTGTAGATCTTATGAGACCTCCTTTGTTAAAGAAGAGATTACTCCAAATCGATCTCAGTTAAGAAGTAAAGGTCCACTTTTCTTAAGAAGTAAAGGTCCACTTTTCTGTAAAGAACACAATCAAGAAAAATCTTCAAATAATTAAAAAAATTCTAATGTACAGGCTTGACAGTTTGTGTTGTCATTTTCTTGTATTTCCTAAAATATTTGGGCAAGTCATACATGATAGAAGAGTCGGAAGGAAGATTAGTCTTGTTAGTGGGTACAATTGCTGGGAACAGTCAGCAGTGGTACTATGAAATCTTCTGTATTGTTTAGGCTGGTAAAGGTTTTAACTGTCTATAGAAGATCAGCAGGATGATATTTTATTTTCAGTAAACTAAAGCTGTTAATGAGCATGTGTAACTAACTACAACTAGTAAGAAAGCAAATTTAGTGCACTCTGGTGTGATCTGCATTGACAATATCCAGAGTCCTATGTTAAGTCGCCTCCCAGCATGTTAGATGAACTTCAAGCAGTAGTGATAGGTAAAGAAAGAAAATCAAGTAGATTTACTTTAAAAAAAAAACAAACAAGACCAAGACCAAAACAAAACAGAAAAAAACCAAACCTGTTTTAAATAACTACTAACAAACAGTTCGATAATTTTGTATTAATGAGGACATCAAAATAATTTAGAGAATCTGAAAAAAATACCTAAATCTTCTATGATGACATGGGTGACTCAGAGGTAAAAAACAGAGTGAAGTTTGAACAAATTCTCTGCTTATATGTTCTGCAGCATGCGAAGAAGTCCCAAGATACTGAAGAAATCATAATACTGAATGTAATTCCTGTGAAACATTTAAATTTTTCACCACTTATGTTTACTGATATATTTTTTTGGTTACAGATTTAAAGACGAATGGTGTTAAATAATCATATGACACTTTCTGGAAATAGTAATCCTTTTCTTTCTAAATTTCATGACCAAATTTCATATATGCAAATACTTAGAAACAGGCACATTGACCAGAATATTCATCATAAAGTCCAACCTCATTCACACACACAGGATGTGGTATTTCAGTTAAACAAATGTTATTTAGTAAATACTGAGATCGAGAGTGTAATCAGATATGCAAACCACAAGTACATGAAGTACATATCTGGCTTTAGAAACATTAACAGGCAAATGTCTCAACAAACGTCTGTTAAAATGCATATAAAATCAAACGGTGTGCTTCTCACACTCTAAACTTGTTTACAGCCAATGTTCAAAATGCAGAAAATCCTTTGTAAAGTTCAAATCCCTCTGAAATTCAATAATACACTATTGCAAAATAAAAGTAGTCATGTGTATTGAGAAAAACTCTAAAAAACTTTGTTCCAAATGTTTCATAGAAAATTATAAATGCCTTAAGAAGGTGCTAAATTAAAACAACTCCTCAACTATAACTACAACCTAATCATAGCAAGGTTGTAAAAATGCATACAAATAAATGTTAGTATTACTTTATTCAGTTGTGCTGAAATATTTATTGAAATGTTTATTATACAGGTATTATTGATACATTTATTCCTATAATTGAACTTAAAAAAAGTTACAGTGCTGTATGAGTTATAAAATTGGTAGTTTTATTAAACACTTACTTAGTACATTTTCTTCCAAAAACCTATATACATAAAACTGACAGCAGAGGAAGAAATAATGAATAAATGAAGCATCTTTATGCAGATGAATAAGTGTATGTTCATGTCCTTGATTTAACATTCACAGAAAATCAACCAACTTAAAGAGTAATATGAAAAAATATTTGTGTCAGCACTTTTAGAGTAATCATGTATTTCAATATAGCAGTACACAGTTTAATGAGAATGCCTTCAAAATAAATCAAAGTACTGGTGTTCTTCTTGAAAGGGTCGCTCATCACTGAAATGTTCCAAAGAAGAAAAGTAATTCCTGACAAACAATATAGAGATCTTCAAAGAAGAATGAAATGTGAACATAGGAAGCTTTATCTAGTGTTTCTACTTAATAATACATTTACAATTAGCAATATGTACACAGTTAATAAATTCTAGGCTGGAGCATAAGTTCAGAACCTGAAATCTGTTGACATTAAACAAAGAAGCTTTTGATTTACTACTCAGTTGAAACAGATTGTTGTAACCAATCTACAAAGTGTTGAAGGTTATTTATCTTTTTTTCCTTCAGTTGTTTGTAATTTTGTTTTTATATTTATGAAGGAACCCAGTTCTCAGTAAATAGAAATGAATGGAAAACAAATATTGCAAGATTCATCTGGGAATAGTATGTTATCTTCTTCTCCCAACTTCTTTCTCAGCTTTATTTGTTTTTTTGGGGCTGCTGCTTTCTTATTTCCTTTAATACATGCATTGACTAGTGCAATTTCTCTCCCTCTCATATGTGGCAGAAAATTTCATGTGTTTTGATAATCACTGAGTAGACACCCAAGTTTAAATCCCCACAAGCTTACTTCTGACATTCTTTAATATTGCTATGATTTATCAACGATGTCCACGGTTCCCTCCTGGCTCCTTTAAAAGATATTTTAAATGGTTTTACGATAAATCTGTTTAGTGGCTGTCTAATTTGACACACAATTTGACACAGTCAATTGTCACACGTGTTTAACACATCGCATGATAAGAAAAGGAGCTTATGAACTGTTTAAACTTTGCTCTGTGTGAAAAACATAGTGTTATTGCTATTGACTAGGATTGCGAGAAGTGATTAGATGATTAAAGAATCCAATTCATAGTTAATTATCTTTTAAACACTGCTACAGTATCTTAAAAACTAATTACTTATATTCCTGTCTGTATCTAGCTAGCAGACTAAAGGTCCTCTTAATGTGTAGTCTGACTTGCCTAAAAAAAGTTTAAATTATATTAAATATTGAGAATATATATATTGGTTCATAAATATATTATGAAAATGAAGGACACATTAGACAATTAGTACACTGAAAATATTAAATGCAAATAAAGTATTTAGAGAATGTAGCAGCATGAGCAACATATCTAGCAAGGTGTTACCTACTAACTTCATGCTCCACTGATCTGAATTTTAGCTAAGAATTTTTAGAGTTTGATTTTAGAGTTAGTTTTAAAATTATCATTTACTGAGAGTTTAAAATCAATTTGCATAATCCTCAAAGAAAATATTGTTCAGCATTTAAAAGAGCTATCAATATTCTTTTTCAAAGCTCATATTAATTCCATCTTCAAAAAGGAACATCTACTCACTTTAATCTTTCCTGTCTAACTGTTGTGCAGGAAATTTATAGTAACAGTATACAACAAATAAACTTTATACAAGTGAAGAAAACTTTGTGAAAGAAAAATCTCTACCTTCTGAAAACATTTTGTTAAAGATAAACTGCATTTGGTCTACAATAAGTTTTGCTGATGTGAAGAAATTATTTCAAAGTCCTTTGCTCAGAAAGATCCCAGAGACTACTCTACTCAGGAGCATTGAAATCCAGTCACTGCATTTATGTAATGCATAATCTAAAAGTGAATCTAATAACAAACATGACATCTAACAGTTAAATGTTATTTCTGTATGAAGACTGAGTGGGCAGATTTTTTTTTTACTCACATGAAAACAATGTTATTCCGTCATTCACTGTTTTGCAGGGTTGTGCTCCTGTCTCTTGACCTATTATAGAGGACATGGTCCTGGACCATGAAGCTGCATCTTCAGGGTATCAGGAGAGATCAGTGAAAACCACAATGCTAATCTTTGTTACCTTCATCTTCATGAGGTCACTAAGGAAATTTTTAACATTTCTGCCAGAGTGCTTTGCCACTCTGTCCAGAGCTGTTCACCAATCTTCCATAGAAAAAAATCCACAAAATGATGAATCTACCAAAGAACACAGATATCAAGTTACAAAAATGGCCATGGATTTGGGCATCAACAGGCTGTATCTGGCTAAAAGTGAATCATATTTTGTATCTTCAGATTCCAGGAAATGCTTCTATATCTTCATTTCTTTTTTTCTTTTTAATGCTGACACATCTGAAGGAGAACATCAAGCCAGACATATAGGTATGTCCAGGTTTGAGTGAGAATAGAACTAATTCTGTTCTGTAATTTTACTTTTCAGCTCAGCTCTTCTAATTAACTGCACTTTCTGAAGTTAGCAGCGTGTTTTCACAGGCAGTATCTGCTTCTAGCAGTGATAACACCCATGTTTAGAGTTAGTACCAAGGATCAGTGTGCAGACCAAGGCCACTGCTGGATCTTGTGTACCACATTGGGGGGTGCAGAAAAGTGAAAGGCTGCACCTGCAG
>WTSP01001905.1:45975-65463 GCA_025331215.1 Actenoides lindsayi | reverse complement strand
CAGCAGACGGGAGCTGTGTTCAGGAGCTGGATTCTGGTACTGGGTTCAGGAACACACAGACCGGATCGAAGGCAGAATGGACAGAGGCCTCCTTGGGTGCTCTGAGGAAGGAACTGAATGAAGACCCGAGCCAAGCCAAGCCAAGCTGGCAAAGCAGTCCAAGAGGGGAGAAGAGCCCAGAGACCCTTCAGATCCCTTAGCTCTATGCCACATATGACATATATGGGATGGAATACCTCACTGGTCAGTTCAGGGTCACCTGTCCTGTCCCCTCCTCCCTGAAGGTGCAGCCTTTCACTTTTCTGCACCCCTTGATGTGGTACACAAGATCCAGCAGTGGCCTTGGTCTGCACACCAATCCTTGGTAGTAACTCTAAACATGAAGTGTTCTCACTGCTAGAAGCAGAGACTGTCTGTGAGAACAGGCTGCTGACTTCAGACAGTGCAGTTAGTTAAAAGAACTAAGCTGAAAAGTAAAATTACAGAACAGAATTACTTCTGTTCTCTCTCAAACCAGGACAAGAAGATTTGCAGACCTGTAACATCTGCAGTGTAGGTAAGAAATCCAAAAGATTAGAATAGATCAGAGTAGAATCCTTTGCTCAATATTCTAATGAGAAGCTAGTCTTTTATGTATGAATATTATAAAATATTGATTTTACATATTTTCATTTCAATCAATAAATATAACTGAGGAGAATTTAGCTTTTGTTCTTATCTGTGTATTTTAAATGTAACTATTTCCACTTGATCTGTCTAAACTTGAAAAGAATGAGAGTCATGTGTCTGTGCTCTTCTCTAGACAGCACCCAGCTGTCTGCTTGTCAGGTCCAAACCAGCGGCCACGTTTGCTGGTGTAATTCCAAACTAATGAGTCCTGCTGAGACACTCAGCTCCTAGGTAATGTAGCCATCGTCCTTCTGACTAGGGCTGGCTTCTGCTCATCACCTGTCATGCAATATAGGCAGAAGTAGTTCACCATGGACACATCACCAGTAACACTCATTTTCTTAGGCATGTTTTTCTAACTGTAAGAAGCATAACTATTTCCAAGTTATTTCTAAGTACCATGGGAAGGAGCAGTTTTGGGAAGTTTGAAGGAATATCATAACTGTAGGTGTTCATGAATAGAGTTTTCTGAGTGTGAAGACAATTTCAGAGAAACAAAAGTAACTTATTTAAAAGTATAATAAGTGATATTTGGGTGAATATCATGGTTGTTTGATCTGTCAGTATAGAAGGATACTGATAAGAGGCTGTGAATGACCTTAAAAACTTAAGAACAGAAAAAAGAAAACAAATGGAAAATGTGGAGAATGTTTTGCAGTTCTAAATTTTAATTTCTTTTCTTTCCCCTCTATTAGAGGTCAGCACTGACTCTTCAAGTGCTCAGTATTATTTTCTTTTCTTTGAGAGTATTTTGTTCTTTCACTTTCTTTCAAAAGTCATAATTGCAGAAGACAAAAGTAACTTGTCAGAAAGGTATATATTTTAAGTTATGCTATTCTTAATACGTGCTCACCCCTCTTGACTGGTAGTCACACTTGCCTTATCTGCTTGGGAAAATCACATCTCTGCAGACCTAAAAATGTGTATAAATTCATTTGTCAGGCACTCAATGCTAGTATGTGCCATCTTATTTGTCAGGAAGCTCTGAAGTTGGTGTTCAATCTGTTGTGGATCTGCCTGTGGTCAGATGTACAAAATGCCTCCTTGCATTCCTAAGGATGAGGAAGCATTAGTTCACCTTTGTCAAGCAGGCAGACTACAAATGACAGATATGCAATGACATCCTCAACTAATCTTCAAAGAGTGAGTATATATTCACTCTAAGGAGAAATGCTATTTTTTTCTGTTCCTATCCATTATGGGTTCTTGTGATCTAATTACTGATAAGTGACCTGTTTTTGCAGCAGTAATCTGAATGGATATGAGTAGGCCAGAGAAGAAGATATTGCAATATTTGAGACATGAGATAATAAGATTCTTGACAAGAATTTGGCATGTGGATATTTAAGGTGATTAATGCTTAATGTAGTGATATTACAACTTGAAAAAGGGAACAGAGGTAGTAAAGGAAACCGATCAAATCACACTGTATAATGTCACTGATCTAGCTTTGAAACTCCTTACAAGGATTACACTCTAGTTCAATTAAATCCTTTGCTCTCCCTAACATTGTTTAACAATTTTTAGTATCTCCCTAGATTTCTAATGTTATGAGTCAGATTACTTTGTGTGTTGAGTTTTAAAAATGAGCCATGAATCCCTGAAATCCTTTGTTGTTTAAGCAGAATATATTTTACTCTCTCCGTTTAGGGTTTAGTCATCCTTTTCATAAGTCTTTTGATGAATAGGGTCATTAAAATTAACACAATATTAAAATAGCTGGTCTCAGTAATTATAATGTTTAACCATGGTTTCTCCTGAGATTAAAAACTCTGTTCATTTTTATCTTCCAATCCAAGAACTCTTGACAAACCTTATTTATAGCATCCCAAAGACTTGCAGCTGGGTATAGCTTAAGGCAACCACAATATTCTTGTGTATCAATGGCATTGTATGTTTCTATGGTGAAGTAATTTGTAATACTCTCTTTTTCACTGATCATCTCACATTTAAATATGTCACTTGTTTTGTTGTTTTTTTAGTAATAATTTAAAACATATTTCATTCCTTCCTAATGTTAATAGGTATTTTGTTTGATACTCTCAGTAAGTTTTTCATTAACAAATTTTACCTGTCACATATTCCCACCTACCCATTAACTGAGTCACTGTATGTTGCCATGTATTGTGTGATGGGTTTTATGTAAGAAGAACCAAAAGTTTTGTGCATAATAAAATTGAGATTAAATGTATGAAAAAAGTTTTATCTAAAAATGTATGACAAGGCTTCCTCTCTAGTTTAATGTGATGACCAGGAGATACAGGAACAGGAGAACCATAGCTAGAACTTCATGCCTCTTAACAGTGGTGAATACATTTAACTTCATGTATTTAAATGGATGATTTTTCTAAGCTATTCTTGTAAATATTTGCTAAGCACTGACTACAGGTACCTCTAGGTAAAAGGCAAATTGGATATAACTTGGGTGGTTAGACCGTTGTAATTTAGTAAATGGTAGTTACTTGACTGTTGTAATTCAATAATTCATAAATCCTTTAAAGTCAGAGATTCTGACTTTCTGCAGAACATCACTACTAGTTGAAAGTCACATCAGTGCAAAATGCTAGGCAGAGCTCCTTGTGCATTTGCTTGTTTTCGTACCTCAGTCATTGTCTTGCTGAATGACAGGGTAAGCTTAGTTCATGGAAAGTACTGCTTTGATGCAAATACCTGTATCAACCACTCACAGTGAATGAGCTTTTGGATACCATGAGTTTTCATGGCATGCACAACAGCATGAGAATCACAGTTCTAAGGGTAACCAAACCCTCAGATTCACTTGGGAGATTTATCAATAATCTTTTGTTTAAATATTAGAACATCCATTAGAGAAACAAAATGGAAAACACATTAACAGCATATTTAACATAACAAATGTAATTATTGGGTTGAGGATGCTCAGCTGGTTATCATGATAGCTGCTCAGCTTCTTGGACTTCTCCAGCAGTCACTTACCTTGAAGAATTTATAGGGGATTTTTATTGTTCCCATTATCACTAAGTGGTATTTGGACCTATCTAAAGGAGCTGGTCTTTGCATTTGGCCCTTTCTTTAGCCTCAGAATAAAAGTCCTGCTTCTTCCTTTCAGCTCCTGTTTACTTCTTCCTTATCTTATGAAACTGGGAACTAGGGTATCATATAGTTCTGTATAAAAACATAATTTTTTCCACTTGTCTTTATTATGGCCTTATGATTAGAATCACTGTCAAATGCCCTAGTTAACATATTTCTGGCTCCAGGCTGTTTCTTCTTGAGACTGCTTTCAGAAGAAACTTTTATAAATCATACTGTAAGCACTCCTTAAAAGTGCAGTTTTCTGATTGGATGCATCACTGTTCTTTCTTTATGAACATTGTAAAAAGTTTAAACGTAATACCAGAGAGAACAAAAAGTGTGAAAGAGGCCACAGTACTTTTAAGGAAACCCTTCTGGAAGCACTTTGTACTGTCTTTTAAAGTATTTCCTAGAATAGTTCAGGCCACACCAATCTTTTTCCTATTCTGTTTATAATTTGAAAATAGATGAATCATATTTTTCAGGAATTTTTTTGGAATAACTCTGCTAACTTTCTTCTTACTTGTCTGTAATGGCTTCTATAATCCTTCTCTCAGCTGAGACAAGTAAACTCTTCTCTGGACAGTGCTAACTGCAGCATGCTGTGAGCTAATTACCTTACATTAGCCATTTCAGAAATTACTGGCAGCTAATCTTCATTAAACTAATCAGTCAGAAAAGACGGTACCCAGCAAATAAATACCACACATCTTTGTGCTTGAAACAATTAGGACTGACCCTAATCTAATTTAAAGTATTGAAGTGCTTCCAAAAAAGGGAACTGTGTGTAGCTGCCTTCACTAATTCCATAAAGCTCTTGTGTTTTTTTAATCAACCTGTCTTCTTGATGCACTTTGTTGTTTTTCCTTTCTGATCCCTCTGAGCTTGAATTTTCAAAAGCTATTATAAATCCAAAAAGGTAATGTCACTCTACCCCCTTCATCAGTTTGTGCTAGCTTTTAAGTCTGCTCTTCCAAATACATTATAAATTTCAAAAAGTTAATTTAAATACTTGTCTTTTTGTTTTCATTTCACTCATGCTTGAGTTTTGGAGAGAATGAGACTATTTTCTTTCATACAGGATCTCTCCTCCTCCCCCCACTTGCTTAAAAATGTCCTGATTCTGCTATGCTGCTGAAGTGGTTTGTAAAAGTGAAACCACTTGAAACAACAGTTTCCAGGTTTTGCTGGAGATGGCTTATGCTGCTTATTGCTGAAGAAAGTAAATATCCTGAATTCAAAATACTTAGAAATAATTTAGCACCTTGGTACCTTGCCATGGTACCTTGCCATGTTAGTTAACTTCCTACAGGACACAACAGAGCATGTTGTTCAAAGGGAAATTCTGCAGAAATAGGAATATATTTGATACAGATGACCAAAATCAGCCTAACTCGAATGTCTCTAAACTTTGGAAAGATTAAATCCCTAGCCAGAGCAGCCTAATGCCTGCCTAAAGATAACAAGAAGTTAGTCTTCTCTCCTCTGCAGTCATGTCTATGTCTATGTGTAGGCAGAGAACAGGCTATGCAGTTTCCCTTACAGGAATGAGAAATTATTTTTTCGTGAGGTTGCTTTGAGATCTTAAAATGGGAAATGCTGTAACTGAGTGTTGGTGGTTCTTCCACAGTTGCTTTCCAAATGGGAAGCTTGGTCTGAGATAAAAACGGCATTTCTTCTCACCTGTAGTTGAAATCAATGATGCAGAAGTTTGTAAATGCTAGATCCAGGAATCCAAGTGCTCTTTGGAGCCCTGGAAGCACTGAACTACTTGACAGTTTGTTTCCGTTATTTTTTATTTTTCTTGCTTTTTAGTTGTCACAAAGTGTTATATATTGTCTCTCACAAATGAAATCCAGAGGAATGCTCTTAAGATTACCCAATAACAATCAAACCCAGGAAAATACATTAATATTTCAGATAGAAATGCTGTTGTGAATAGTGTGATGTGACAAGATTGATGTAAGATATCAAATGATTACTGGACTCCTAGCTTCCATTAAAACAAAAAGAATAAAAGAGCTTCTAGCTCATCTCTTTGATGGAATTTCCTTGATGGAGAACTTCCAGCTTTCTCCTTGATATGAATGTCACATCTAAAATAATCAGTAAGGAAGCTTGTCGATGAAAAAGACTTATGTATTCTAATTAATTGGATTAAACATTTGTACATTGACATATTAAAATAAGCAGTTATCAAAACAGAAAGAAATTTCTGCTCCCCTTTTTCTCTCTCTCTCTCTCTCTCTCTCTTTTTTTTTTTTGTTTGGTTGGTTTGGTTTGTTGTTGTTGTGTTTTGGGGTTTTTTTGTTGATTTTTTTTTTTTTTAAGAAATACAGCCATGACCCACTGCTACATATCTCTCTTCCTGGGCAAATGGCTGTGTATTACAAATCTGGTCTTAGTCCTGGGTAGTAAGGTTGTATGTGATGAATTAAACTTACAGAATTCTCTGTTTTAACACATGATGTCTGTGACCTGGTCCACCGAGTGTTGGTCACTGTGGCAACTTGTTCCATAATTTAAGGCCAATGAGTTTGAAGAAGAGTTAATAGTATTAATCTAATTTATGAACACAGCCCCATTTTCCAGCTGCATCTTGTTTTGGGTCCCTTGTCCAAGGGAATAAAGGTGAGCAAGCCAAGAAGAACCCAAGATGGTAAGGGAGCTGGAGTTCCCTGTCAGATGCTGTTGAGGGAACTGGGCTTGAGGAAGAAAAGGCTTAGGGGGACCTAGTAACAGCCTTCTGATGCCTGAATGATGTTACAATTCCATGTGAAGTAATTGCACTTAGTGGAAAAAGGGTCTAAATCATGAAGCCAAGAGGACCTGGTGTGATCTGGGGAACAATTGCAGAATTCTAGCACTTGGCTAGTCTTGAATTGGGCTGTATGTGCCCTTTGCCTCACTGGTACCTGATGGCTTTGAAAGTGTCTTCCAGGTGGATGAGGATTTGCAGCAGAACTTCATAATAGACAAACCTGCACGAATCTCCTTAGATCCATGCTTCAAGTTATGGAGCAAATATCAAGGTACCCAAAGAGAAAATCCATTTCGGGAGTAATGTTTTTGCTAAAGGCTGAAAGAAGAAAATTTTTCTTGGATCACTGTAATTCTACATGAGAAGCAGAAAGGGTTTTAAGATAGCTGCGGAGTTGTCTTTTACATTGTTTTTTGCTTATGTCAAAACAGCCATAACCATCTTTTCCCCATGCTCCTGCAAAGCAGGCAGGTCAATGGTTTGAAATTTCAGTTAAGCTGGCTCTTAGATTACTGGGTTATTGCTACAAGTTTGGTCTTGTCTAATGTGAATACCCTGTAATTGCTACTTTGCACTGCAAGTAGATTTCCAGTGTCAGAATAAGCAAATTAACAGGGATGACCCTTCAGCCATTCCTGATGCCTCTGTTGTGTTTTCAAAGGTCTCATTTTATCATTTGTCTTTTATATATATATATATATGTCAAGTTCTTATTATTGCTGTTTGTTATGATAAATCAGGAGCATGTTCTAAAAAAAAAGGTATCCCAAAGAGCTCAGTTTCATTTAGACTGTAAGAAAAGTGAAAAAAACCCAAACCAACCCCCCCCCCCCCCCCCCAAAAAAAAAAAAAAAAAAAAAAAAAAAAAAAAGGGAAAAAAAAAAGGAAAAAAAAAAAAAAGGGAAAAAAAAAAAGTAACTTTCTTTGGTATTAAAATTCCTAGTGGAACTGTCTACCCCTTGGTAGGATTTTGTTTCCATGGACGAATATGAGTTGGAGATTTTCCGAGATGCAATGATCATTTCACTTTCACATCCTTCCTTGTGACAGTATATTAACATTTAATTTTAGGAAAATTAACAACAGAGAACCATGTCCCTGATGCGGTAATGGATGTGACTACATACAAATGAGGGAAGGTTAAACGAACGTATAAAGGAATGATCACTGTGATCCCCTACTGTAGAAACACGGTAAACTTTACAACATGGAAATGTAACAGGTTACTAACTCCACTAAATATTTCGGTAAGAGGAGGATCCTGCCCAGCACTAAAATAAAACAGAATGTGGTTCATAGATTAATCAACTTTAATGCAGTGACTACTATAGTGCACATCAGTTTTCTTTAGATGAGTAGTAACTATTTCAACACAAAACATCTGTTAAAATTGCATTCGTTTTAGCTTTCCCCTGGGTTCCTCTAGAAGGATAACACTCCTAAAAGTATAAACTGTATAAACCACAGTTTCCTCATTGGATTTGGAACACGAAACGTCCTTAATTCAAGCTTTCTGTTGAATGCAACTTGCAGAATTCCTTGTTTATGTTCTTGATGGACATGTGTGCTACATATGCACGTGAGTCTCATACCATCTGCATTAATTCCCATTAAAATATACCAGGAAACTCCACAACTGGAGAACTACTGAAGGATGGGCCCAGCTGCTCTTTCATCTCCAGACCCTGGCAGGGACACTCTTTTGCTGAGAGCCCCATGCTGCTCTCCAGTGAACTCCTGTGGCAGCAGTCAGCGCTGGGCAGCAACGTCAACCCACCGGGCAGAGAGGTGTTTCCCGCCCGAGACCCAACAGACACTGGCCTAGATCGGGTCCCCATCACCCACCATCCATCTCTGACCTCGTGATCTTTGGCAGAGGGGGCTGGTACAGCCTCTTCTGAAGCGAACGTGCAAACTGGCTGCACACATGCACCTCTGGCTACGGCCATCCTGAGGTAAGTATGCATATTTACACAAACAATGTCTGTTTAAGTTTTGTCCTTTCTCTGTAAATATGGAAGTTTGGAAAGGAACAGCTCCTCCCTGAGAAAAAACCCGACGAACTCTCTATTTTACAAATTCCCACATAAGCACTACTTACAATGCCTTGCACATTGTGGAGAGGAAGAGTGTATGGCATCTCATTTTGGAGACTAAGAGGGTATGGTGCAGAACGGGGCGGGGGGGGGAAAATGGGCACATTTGAAAATTATTTCACGTTTCCTCGGCTAATCGCCACGCTATTACATTTGTTCTCCCCAAAACTTGTACTCGTCCTTCTTTGTCATTCTCGGCTGCTCACAGATGTCACAGTTTATTTGACGTTCTACTATAATTTCGACAGTGCGCGTACACATCTGCCCATTTCAATATGAATACCGAGGAAATATTGTATAGCAACCCGTAGACCAATATAAAATGAAAAACAAATACTTGGTTTTCATCAAATTAAAAAAAGGGATTCAAGCTGAAGTATTACAGTTAGAGTCACAAGGTATTGCAAAACGACCGACTGAAAAAAGCAGGTTGCCAAAGTAATCACAACAAATGCAATGAATTACAGGACTTGGGGGAGAGAAAAAAAAAGAAAAGATTATTAAGATCATGTAAACATATAGTTCTTAGTACCATTTCTTCTTTTGGTATTCGGATCATTTAAACCTCATTGAATAGTGCTAGGTTCCAGTTCCTAAGAGGAGCACATCACCCTCAGCAAGGTTTATCCATCTGTTTCCAGCTTCTGGTCTTTTCAACTTTCAATACTTCATCTCTCCATCTCCAGTCATTATTCAGGGGCAGCATTAATACAGCCAGTGATCCAACCGATTGGAAAAAGTGGGCAGGGTGGGGAAATACATTAGGAGCGAATGAGAGAAGCCATGGGGAACCAATCTGCTTTTGTTATACGTGCCACGGGAGCTAGGACCATACACCAGGGAGGATCTTACATAGCCACCTCACGTTAGGCTAATGGACATGGAACAGGATTAAATCCATATGGTAATGGCACTGAAAAGGGAAAAGAGGGAGTAATAAGGAAAGGAAAATCATAAAAAGGAACAGTCATCTCCTCTCAAATGATTTTAAAACTCAGTCCATCTTCTGATGAAGTAGACTGATTTGCCATTGGTTTGGATGGGAGTAGCACCGGGCTCATTCTTGGTACCTGTCATATTTACAATATATTACACAACCCTCCAGAAAGTGCTCCCAGAAAAAGTGACTACCCCCCAAAAAAACCCAAACCCAAAACATCCATTAAGGGCAGGACTTCTATTAGGGCCTAGTGTACAAAATCCAGCTCAGTTCTGTTGTCTAAAAGGCAACGGGCAGGGGTCTAACAGCTGATTCCTCCTTTCCAACAGAAATGCTTGGGACACCCTCACGTCTAAAGAGGCTGCTGTCAAGTGAAAAGCAGCATTAACAGAACCCTCCCTATGGCATTTTCATGGTCACTTAAGCGCTCATTCAGGCTTGATGCTCCAATACTTTCCAATACACCTAATGTTAATGAAGAAAATTCCTCTGCCTGGATGAACACGACTGTAACTAAACTTAAAAGTTTAGTAAATGTGGGATTGTTGGTAGGACTGAGACAGTCAGGTTTCTCCTCTTCTTTTTTGGCAAAAGTTCATGTTCTCATTTTCTCATCAATTGTGATCTGCCAGAATGGAGTTGCAGTGCATGGAATTTATAGAATAATTTCTAGAGGGATTTCAAAATGTAAGGAAGGAGAAGTGCATTTGCAGTGTGCTCCCAGTGAGCACAAGAGCCACTGTTTACAATAGCACTCAAGACTGGAAGTGCCTGGTATTTTACTTTCACAGCCCAGTAAAATATTTGAGTGCCACACACAAACAATTAAGACCTTGAAGCAACTGAAATCCTACTGCTCTGTCTTAGGAAAGGCACACTTGGAGTCCTGGTGGACAGTAAGTTCTCCATGGGACAGCAATGTGCCCTTGTGGCCAGGAAGGCCAATGGTACCCTCGGGTGCACAAAGAAGAGTGTGGGCAGCAGGTTGAGGGAGGTTCTGCCCCCCCCTCTACTCTGCACTAGTGAGACCACATCTGGAGTATTGTTTTCAGTTCTGGGCTGTTCAGTTCTGTCCCAGTTCAAGAGGGACAGGGAAATACTAGAGAGAGTCCAACAGAAGCTATGAGGATGATGAAGGGACTGGAACATCTGTCTTGTGAGGAAAGGCTGAGAGCCCTGGGGCTGTTTAACCTGAAGAGAAGACTGAGAGGGGATCCTATTAATGTTTACAAATGTCTGAAGGGTGGGTGTCAAGTAGAAGGGGCCAGTCTCTTTTCAGTGGTGCCCTGGGATAGGACAAGAGGTAACCGTAGCAAGGGGAAACACAGGAAATTCCATCTCAACATGAGGAAAAACTTCTGTACTGTGAGAGTGACAGAGCCTGGAACAGGCTGCCCAGAGAGGCTGTGGAGTCTCCTTCTCTAGAGACTTTCAAGACCTGCCTGGATCTGTGTGGCATGCCCGAAGTGTTTCTACGCTGGCAGGGGGGTTGGACTTGATGATCTCCAGAGGTCCCCTCCAACCCCTACCATTCTATGATTGTATCAGGGACTTGTCCCACCATTGGTACTGAGCGATGGTTAACAAAGCTGCTATCTCCAAACGCTTTGGAGAGTTTGGAAAGCTTGTCTGCTGACCTGATGAAGCTGTACCACCAGCCTGGGTACAGAAGTGCACGGCTACCTCCGCTGATACGGCTGGACTCAGAAACGTCCCAGGGATGATAACGTATGGCTTCTATAAAGACGCTCACCACTCTGCTCTCCTGCCCTGTCCAGGATATTTTACTGCTGAATTTTTCTCTTTTTGCCCTCTAATGAGTGCTCAGTTTGGCACGTTTTGAGAAACGCGTCCTTGCTTTTCTTTTGCACTAAAAAGGTAAAGTGAAAACCAACACCTCCATCTGATTCTCTTCCACAGAGACAGTGTTAAACTTCCCTCAGCTGAAAATCACACTTACTATACTGCCATCGTACCCACCATATTCTGAGCCCTCCTGCCAAAATGCAGCTCTGACTCACAAGACCAGAACATAAATATTTCTCTTCTTTAATTTTCATAACACACTTTAAAATGCCTTTCTTTTTCTAGATACAGTTCCATAGCCTGTTAAAGCAGCAAGAGTCTGATCCATCACGCTAAAAACATCACCACTTGGACCAGATTTATGAGTAGCCTACTCAGTCACTCTACAGGAACAGAAAAACTGCAGGAAAAGACACTTTCTCTCCCCAAATGGCTGTATTTGGTGAGGTTCCTCAGATGGCTGTCAGCTGCTTCCCCTCTGGGGAATGGTGTCAGCAGTTGTCACACTGACTTCTATAACAAGACCTGGTGCAGCTACAGCTTTGCTTTAAATGAGCTTTTTGAGTAACAGAAGGATTTGTACTAAGCAGCACAAACTCCACGCACGCTGAAAACGGAGTTATGACCCCGAACTGAGCTCTGTGCTTTTGTGACGAGACAGGATTGACTATTCAAGCTACCTATTTAAAATTCACTCTAGTATCTCTCCACAACACTAAAATCTATAGCACAGATGTATACTCAGGTCCTCACGGAGATCAAGCTCTTCCTTACAGGTAGATCTGCTCATTAGAAACCAATTTATTTTTTTTTTCAGCTGTGAGTAAATAACTATTTTAAATTATTAAAAACCACCTCAGATTATAGGCATAATCTGCTTGCTTTATACACAAAGGACTCCCAGATTAAGTAAACAAGGGACACCAGTCTTCCCTGATTTTGAATGCAGCCCAGAAAACCTGAAAAAAAAACCCCACGGTAGGCACTTGCATGATTTCCTCAGCAATAAAAACCTTTTTTTTTAAAAAAATTATGACACAGAGAAAAATAATGCACAGCAGGAAAGATTTTCCATCACCTTTCAGCTTATATGCTACTCTACTGTGAAAAAACTAGTGAGTTACTCCTGAGCTATGTTGGTGTGACTCACCTGAGCATCAGGTGATTGCCAACTGAAGGCATCTGTGCTTTCTATTTAAAGTAAGAGAATGTAGTAAGATTAGTATAAAAAAAAAAAAAATCCCAAACAAATCACCCTTATGTGTCAACAGTATGTACTAAATACTTTATATTTAGAATGCACTGACCTGCTAAAGTGGTGACATGCTCACTAACAAATAAAGAGGAAGGAAGTACTTGCTTATTATAATTATCACTGTGTTTGGGTGGATATCTTAAATTATACCTGTGAATGAATATTAGAATCTGCAAAACTGTGCAAAACAGAGTGAAAAAAGTGTATCAAATGTATCCAAAAGACTATTTTGATGCTGCTTCTCATTTTTATAGCACATCTCAACTGAGCAAACTGGCTGTTTTCAACTGTTTTCAAACTTAGCCAAGAAACTTGCGATTTTTGGAAAAAGAGAAAGTGGTAGGAAGTTGGTTGAACAGAAAATTTCAATGCTCACTCATTTTAATAAGCAATATTTAAACAGACATTTAAGTCCTCTGCAAGGGGAGGACATAATTTAAAACAAAACAAAACAAAACAAACCCAACAAGAAAACAAAAGGAAATGTAGGTGAGGCAGAACTTCCCACTGAGGCAGAACTCCCCAGTAAAATGACAGATTAAAAACATGAATAGTCAGTGTTGAACATTTCTGTCTTGTCTAATATTTGCTTTAATACATACTGCTTAATAGATGAGATGCTTACTGATTTTTCCACAATCTAAACATAAAATCAGTCTGGCCATGGAATAGGATGTCCCTGGTTGCCACCACTCTTCATCAGATGCAGCTCTGATGTTTGTATTTTCTATACAGTATTACTTCAAACAGTCTACTCCAGCATAGGAAGCAATTAATAACGATGCCTTTCTCTACAGGATCTGCACGTCTATAAAAGATAGCCTGATAAGGAGCTGGGGCTGAGATAAGGCTGCAAACAGATTGCTTGCTGCTCCATCAATATCCTGCCATATGTTGTCCCCTTCTCTCAGGAACTGCACTGCAGCTTACACATCCTGCTGGAAGTACTGCATGCCATCCTCTATGTAAAACTAGGTGATCTCTTTATGATTATTGCCTTGGAAAGCATGTCAGTCTAGTACACCACTTCATTCCTCTTGTTTGGCCTGGGAACAAAGGCCCCTAGCAAAGCTATTGTTTTCTGTGTCTCTGTGGTATCTGGTGTACGTGCAGACAGATGACAACGCCAGGGTGGTGAAAGAGAAGAAACAATGAAGACCATCTCCTGAACGTGCTATTTTTGTTAAGAAATGTATTTACAGTGGTCTAAAGACTGAGCTCAATCGCAAATTATCCGATGTATGCAGGGCTTCGTGACACGGAGCTGCAGTACCATTTCCTGAGATTAATGGTGGGGCACCGAGCTGTTTCTCAGCGTGAATGCTGCAGTTGCTCTGAGGAAAAAAAAATATCATCTCCTTTTCCCAAGCTTTTGCATTTCAATGCTAACTTGTCCCAGTTACACTCAAATGTGTTGTTAGGCACGCAATAAGAAATACGGAGTTGTTGAAACTTTTATTTTGAGATGGGCAGGATGGCAATTGAAAGTCAGGTTTAAAATAGAAAGCACGTTGGTTCCTTCAGCGTGGCAGCATTCCTGGGACTGTAACAGAGGTTGCTCTCATTAGAACAAATCTCACTGCTAAAGAGCCAAATAATGCTGTTGGTTTAAAGCAGACTCCCTGGTAAGATCAATGGAGAGGTCTCCTTAAAGACAGTGGTATAACACGGCAAAGATATTCAATGCAACGAGTATCCCATCTAAGTGGAAAATCCCCTAATGGGGCGTTTCTGGCAAGGTACTGGCAGTTTGAAATCGATGAGGTGAAGTGCCCGAGGAGAAGGGGAAGATGCTGAGTGGCTCAGGAAGGGAGTTGTTTCTGAGCAGCGGTGCAGTGACCTTCCAGCTGTGCAGTGACCTTCCAGCTGTGCAGTGACCTTCCAGCTGTGCAGTGACCTTCCAGCTGTGCAGTGTGCGCTGCCAGCGCCACTTGCCTTGCTGCTGGACAGCAGATCGCTTCTAACTGGGGTGCTGTGGTAGCTCTTGAATATAGATCTCAGTGGCTGTGGTTTAAAGCAGAAGAAACGACACCGTGCTGGATTGCTTGCTATTTTGAAAATAAAACTGGTGGTCTGAAGCGACTCCAAAGTCATGAATACTCAAATGAGTGCTGAGGAAAATGAGCAAATGAGGTTGATATAGTGAAAAAACCCATAGTCTTTTACACAGGTAATTTATCACCTTGTTTAGCACCAGCTTCCAAGATGTGCAAAGGCACCACAAAAGGAAGGAGGGGAAGGGAGAGAAGGGATCCAACACATCCAAACTTAAGGTGTCGCTTCCCTCCCAGCTGCCAGCCATGGTTAATGGATACAGAGACTTGTCTCCAAAGGGCTGAGAGCTGGCCACCCAGTTAAGTTGCCACTCCACACAATAACCCAGAAGCACAGAGCAGTGTACTTTAAGCAGTGTAAATTACCCTGTCTTAATTTCTCTTTCTGTCACAGAGGGGAAGGGAATGAGACACGGGCTTCCCTATTTTCATCAGAAGCTCTGCTCTCTTTCAACAGAGTCGAGATGGAAAACAGTGACTGAAAAAAACCCCAAACCAACACTTTATTACTATGAATACAGTTTCTGAAAGGACCTCTGGTTATTTTCCTGGACTATATGCCATCCCAGACTACTGCTATAACTACACAGCACAAGTAAACCACAAAATAAGACAGGAATGCCATGGACCTTTGTCTCTAGATATAGCAGTGATATTACTGTGATTCACACATTATTCACCTTGACACTACATAACGTTTCCAAAGTAGAAAAAAAAACTAAAGAAAATGAGATGATGTTTTAAGCTGTAAGACAGTTTTTACTTCTTAAAGTAACATAAAAAATACCTAGTAGATATTTTACCGGTCATTTAAAAAGAAAAAAATTATATGTGGAATCAGGTTCCCAAACTTTTTTCTGGAAGAGGGGTGGCTAGAAACACGCTTTTTCTAAAGACAGGTGAACTTACTATGGGTGTCCAAGGAAAAATCAGGAAACATGGCCATACTATGTCAATTTACAGGACTTAAACACCAGTGTTGTCAAAAGCAAGGTGGGAGAACAAACATAATGCAGTATCTTTACAGAAGCTGCAGACAGGAAAATGGTAACACAGTAAGAATGAGGGGAAAAAAAAATAATCAAAATATAACAGACAAAATAAGCTGTTTGGCACGGGCCATATGTGTTTTAAAATACAGTTTGATTCTGTTTAATTAAAGTATTTTGAATTTAAATGAAATTATTTCCTTCTTCTTCACTATACCAATGGTGCGTTAAAAAAAAAGAACAAAAACAAAGCAATTTCTGGCTGAGCTGAGGTGATTTTTTGCCTTTGAAATTTTCTGGTTGGAAATGGAACCCAAAAGAAAATCTCTCTTATCATAGCTTTCTAGTTGATGGCCATGAATGAGACCTCCAAGGTCTTTACCCTGTTGTATTTCCTCACCTCTCCTCGTCTTACACCCTTCAGCTCATGCAGCAAAGAGAGTGTTCAGTATTCAGCCCTTATCCTGTTAGAAAAAATGCTTTTTTTACTTTGGGATACAGAATTTAATTTATCTCATTATCCTCAGTGTTTCTTTTACAAGATAATCTAATGATTTAGCAAGGAAGAGAATCTGTTCCACTACATGTCACAAAGAGTAATATTAGCTATTATTGTTCATGATATGTTAGGATATTATCTTAGTGGATGTATCTAATTCAACATCACGCTGTTGCCTCTCAGGAATTCTGCAGTTTTCTCTAAACACAACAAAAGAAGTGAGAATGCTTCCTAAATCAGTGTCAGTCCAGTAGAATGCACACCCAAAGCTTTGGCTATCTCTGATTGTTTCTTTACTTTCTTTTCATCTACCCTACTTAGAATTTTTCTTGGGAGTACAAACCAACTTCATTTCCTAAAAACATAATGAAACAGACAGTTCATAACAAGGCTTTTTCAGCTTATTCCAGAAAGCAAATACAGTCCAGATTATTGCAGAGGCACATGAGTGAAGGACTGACTGGAGTGTAGATAGGGCTCCTTGCTCCATAGTTTTGGGAAAAAAATAAAAAGAAACCCACCAAAACCCAGCAAAACCCAAACCACAACACTAAATACCTTTGAAATCATACCCTTGATGCTAGCATAGCGATGACTGTTCAAATTTGCATAAATTTTGGGACAATTGCTTTGAAGCCTGAATGCCTTAAAATTCTCTTAATAGATGCTAACTCAAATGTTACAGATACAAAGGAACCTCACCCTTTTTTTTTTTCATCCAGGATTTGCACAGTGAGGAGTCAAGAAAAATCAGAATGGCAAGTGTTCAAACTCGTGCACAGAGCACTGACTTGCTTTTTCTTTAGATGCACCTTTTTATAAACTGGTACTAGTTCCACCCAGTAAGATCAGATCAAAGCTTTTACAAACACCATAACCTTCATGTTAAAACTAGGTTGTTGGTTTTTTTTTTTCCTGCTCATATTGGAAGGCTTTTGCAGAAACTTATTCCTCTGGTAGCTAATAATCTTTAAACTCGTTGCCTGTTCATACCCACTTTTTCTTTGTAGTCCTTTAGTAAATTAATCTCAAATGTTTACCTTCTTGATGTTATAACAGAGAATAATAATGTCTGCTCTCAGCCTTTGTTTTTCTAGACTAAGAAGCCAGGCTCTTTATATCTCTTCATAGAAAACAGTTTTTCCTGCCATTTAGCCTAATATCTCTTCCAGACGAATTCAGATCTTTCTGTGAGGCCCTAAATGCATAACCTTGCAATTGTCACTGTTAAATTCCATTCCACTGATATTACTTCACCCCTTAAGGTGATCCCATTTTCCTTCTGTATTGTGATCTTCCTCTTTGTTGTTAATCTCTGCAAGTTTAGAGTATCGGGCCATTTCTTCTCTCGCTGGTTTTTGATTATTTCTATTGCTAAAGTCACTAATAAAAATACAGTAGGAGAGACACTTACAACATTCCTTAGTAGTTTCTGACAGCATTTTAAGAGGTATTTATTTCTGCCAAAAGAAGCACATTGCTAGAATTTTTAGCAGTATTTAGATAACTAACTCGGACTAAACTCTGTGACCGTTGTCCTTTTGGGTTCCCATTATGTGCCTACCAGCTTCTCTAGGGATGCAACACGTTCTTACAGTCTGACTGGTTGCAAATTGGAAGTTCCTCTACAAAAAAAACTTTTAGAGGTTGATCTTCCATAGACCTAAACTCTGCAAACTCAGTGATCACCAATCTATCTGAAAATCTGCTCCTCAACATTTGGAAATCCTTCTTTGTCTGAATATTTTCTCAAATGCCTCTTTTTTCCCACCCCCCCCCCTTTCTTTCTTTCTCATGCATTCAAGTATACTATAGCAATTTTCCCTGTCACTAGTGCATTTCATAATCTGGTCATCCACGACTTAACATCTACAGTTTTCAAGTGACTAGAGCATCGCATGCAGCAACCAGAAATACAAAAAATTAGTTTTGTCTCTCCAACAACACATGCCTTCTGAAAGGAAAGCCTTTCCTTGAAGATTGCAGCACACAAGGTGGGACGGGGGGACGGGGACTACCACGGCTACTGCTCAGAAACCAGGGCAGCCCTGACCCCAGAGGACCAAAGCAGAAAAGGCAGCATCTCTTCTGCAACTGGAAGAACAACCCTCTTCTCCCCTCTACATATGGGATTTTCCTGAGTCCCCTTGCTTTTAAGCTTCTGAGAGGTACATCAGTCTTTGACTTGCTAAATGGATTCTAAGTCTAATGTAAAGGATGACTGTTACTTTTTTTACCCAGCAAACACGTACTTATGTTTTATTAGGAAAGAAATTGCCTGAATTGGCCTTCAATAGAAATATACTTAGTTAACATATTCAAAACTCAAAGGGCAAACAGTGGAAGGCTGAAACAGGAGAGTTTGCATTCCTATCAATACTTCTCTTGTTATTCCTACTGTTTCTCTAATGGCTGTATTTCCAAGAAGACTGCTAAGGCCCAGGCTGCCACCAAACCCTATAACTGTGAAAAGTGTTGGCTTTTCACCTGCTCTGAATCTGCCACGTTACAATTGTTGCATACATTTTCATCCATCATCTGTTCTACACTTAAAAACCCATGTGACAGACTTCTGAAATTTAACGAATTTTCATATACTCTTACTCACCAGTTTTCTGTTTGTGCCCAAGTGCACTTCCCAGTGATGCTGACAAACTGCACACTTGGAATGATGCCAACTTTGAGGTTAAGGGGTAGTGCTTTTTTTAAAGACTCACTAACCTAAGTGTCACAAGGAGGTTAGACTGCTGCTCTTCTTTCTAGCAAAGTCAATGTCTTCGGCTTTCCATCTGGCTGATGAACCAAAATGGTTCGGACCCAGTTAACTCCTGAGCAGAAAGAGCTGTTACTACAAGGATGGTTGAGCCCGTGTTACAGTCATGGCATTTGTCTTTCATACCAAGCTTTCAGCACCCTCCAAGGCAGGAATGAAGAATGTTTCTTCTATTTAATGCTATCTTTGAGTTATTTCGTTGGCATGTCTTTGACTGATAGGAATTTGAGAGAGTGGCAATGGTGGGAGGGGTGAAACATACCCAGGGAAGGTTTATTTGGTCTCATTTTCCAGGTTCTATTAACTACAGTTGGTCTTCCACCTTATTGTAATGCTTGCAATTTTGTTTGTAAAACACTGATAAAGCCACAAAATTTCTCAGACATGAAGCAATGAGAGGGGAAAAATGATTATTACAAAAATTCTTATTTTCTTGTACAGTTTCTAAGGAAAATTTAATCATAAACTGTGGTTATGTGGGGTTTTTTTTCCTCACAATAATCCACTGCCAGTGCTCTGTCATGTTATATACTTGACCTGGATTTTATTTCTCCTTCTGTTGTGTCACTCCCAGAGGCTTAAAGTGATACAA
>WTSP01001905.1:33249-45875 GCA_025331215.1 Actenoides lindsayi | reverse complement strand
GATACAATTAAAAAAAAAAAAAATATTAAAAAATTAGTTGTAACCAATCATACCAAACTATTCTAGGCTTTAATCCTTTCAACTCACCTAAGTAAGGGAAGGTTGGGTCTGACCAGGGTCTGAACAGAGGCCCTCCAAGGCAGAAACAGAAAAGAGATGCACATACCATCATTATACATCCCAAAGGAGATGTCTTTGCTCTGCAGATTCTTCCTGCACTTTTGGCAAAACTACTTTTCCTTTGCCTCTTTGTTTCCTCGTTGAAGAACCCCACAAAACTGGTTTGCAACTTCCTCATTCAATTTTAGTGAACAATCAATAGATGACTGACTAGGTAGCACACAGACAACGGTAAGTTAACAGTATCTGCAGTAACTCTGACTCAGCCACACTGGAGAATTGTTGCATGAACTTCAGAGATATAGTTTAGATTGACAAATGAGGTTCTCCCGTGGCCAGTGGAAATACATAGGCTCCTCCAGAATATTGAGAACATTTGGCATGGAGCTTCACTCCCTCTTTTTTTTCTCCAGTGACTGAAGGGATAAACTAAATGTTACAATAACAGTAAAAATACTCTTCCGTCTGTGTCTGTATCGCAACGGTGTTTGTCTTCTCAACCAGTTCAAACTGATCATCACCAGTCTTGTGGGGGAGCTTTTACAAAGGACATCATGCCCTGGTGATCAAGGAGTCTTCCTCCAGTATGTTGACAATGCAACTCCTGAAAGGCAACCGGTCTTTGATATCGCTGAAAGGGAAAGAATACCAGCCTGCCCCTACTACATGATACAGAAGAGAAGCAAACTAAAAAGTCCCAGGCTCAATCAATCTGTTTACGCCTCAAGCTTGAAGGAGTCTGCAGCTCTGGGGAAGCTGGAAAGTTCAGAAAAACATCTGATTAGAGCTGCAGAAAGCACGAGCTGGTGCCTAATTTTAAGATGAGTATATCTCAAACAAATAAAGGAACTCCTGGGAGCCCAGCATCCTTGTAAATAGAGCCATTAATTTAGATGTTTAATTATGAATTTGGAGTCTGCCATGGGCACACGGTTCCAAATCTGCTGGTCTGCAAACTGCTTCAGCATTTCTAATTCCTTTTCTGAGACTCCGTGTGTGCAAAAGTGGGCGACATAACAATTATGTTATTCAAACGAAATACTGCACATATGTAAATGAGCTCTGCCAGGACAGTAGGCAGACATTTGGAAATCCAGAGCTTAAAATGTAACAGCATGACTCTGTCATTTGTAAAAGGAATTTTCATTTGCTATCGTTATCCATAGTTACTTGCCAACAGTCACTTGATCAAGATCAGAGGTACTAATGTATACATAGCTTGATTCAGAAACCCTCGCAAGTCATTAACCCTAAGCAATATATGCTTATCTTTGCTGGTGATGCTGTCAGGGTTTAATTTCCTGTAGATCATAAATTCAATAAAGAGTTGACAGTGCTGCCTGGAGTAACTAGGGGGAATTTTTATTTTTTTTTTAATATCCCATCTTATAGATCATTTTCTTTCCTAGTGATGTTTTCTGTAAGCCATTTGGACAGTAAGAAAGGTATAGGATTCATAGTCATAGTCCTGGTCCAAATAAATGGGGGAAGGAGAAAGGAAATGGGGTTTATTTTCTCTCACGCCCCCTTCTAGGACTCCTTGAACCTTCCAGTATTTTTTTTCTTATGAGCAAGTTGTGCACTCTTCTGAAGGATTTATCTGTTTATGAAATTCTTTTCCCTGAGAAATCAGCTTATTAACATAATTTCTCCTTCATTATGGGGAATTCAATGCAACATTTTTGTTTCCCTGTTTTATTCAGACTTACCCAAACAGCCACTTCTACTCTGCATATTTTAATGGTCCCTTAGATACACTACAACATTATGTAAGACCTGATCCTGTTCTCAAATAATCACATGTCTACCACCAAGATGGGGAACAATCCAGACAGATGGTGCCTGAACAAAAGCCTATGGAGGTGAACAGAAGTCACTCCGTTGACTCAGCCCCCAGGAGGCAAGAGCTGCAGCCTCCTCTCAAATATGTGCTCCACCAAAATATTAGGGAACGGTCCATATGTCTCCTGCCCTTGTGCTGGAGATCTTGAAACTGGCATATGGCTTAACTTGGAGAGTGGATTCAAGTCTCGCTCAAAGTTATTTATGTATATCCTGTAAAGTCTGGCGACTTCAGAGCAAATAGCTTCAGAGTAACTTATTTTAGACTTTTAAACTAAGCAACGTGCCTCAGCCCTCTCAAATTCATATTCAACTGGGAACCGTCTGGCTACTCCTGAGTGGATTTATCTGTCAACTGAAAAGAAGCATCAAATATAAAAAATGCTGTGTTCAGAGACTTCAGGAGTATTGTCACATTCTTACCGGGCTGTGTTTATAAACCTATGAATAGCTGATATTTAGCAACATATGTAGTTTTAAAATTGAGATAAACCAGCACTACTACTGCAGCAGCATTCAGTGTTCAGTACCTTACACAGAAGAGCTCACAGATTTTGGAGCAGCTCTGCTATGCTAAGGCTTAGCACCCCTAACATTCCAAGGTCTCCAGTTAAAGCAAAACTCCGTCTGGATGGCAACAGGCAGCTGTTCTCCAGGGGCAAGGTAGCACCATGTTGCCTTATTAGTTACATTCTATATTCTCTGCATTGTGTGAAATGAAAACTCTTAGCAGAAACTCATTGAGAGGAAGTTTGGACCACTTTGTAGCTTGCTACAAAAGCCTGCGGTCCAATTATACTCCCGGGGAGAAAAACATGTATTATAAGCTTCGGTGGCAGGCCAGCAGTGTTTCACCAAGAGCAGTGCTTACCGCATCATCCCAGTGTGATTAGCAGTTATAAAACTTTTGGCCAGGATTGAGATTTTCACCGCAGGAGCAGAACTGCTATAATGAGCCAACCCGAGGACAAAATCCTGCAGGGAACCCCAGATCTGCCTCTGGAGCTATGTTTATTATATACTCCCTACCTTTGACTGAAGCTGGAGTCGTCAAAGCATCTTTTTCATGTGAGCGAGCACCGTGACTATGTTTTGAATACAAAATAACTGGTTCTCACAACTTCAGAGGGATCACAGGATGCGTGTTGCAGATGTAATGAGAAATGTCCTGGGCATGGGTCTTCCATGGGTCTAGCCATTCCAGGTCTACAGCTGGTATACGTTGACTAACCACGCTGATTAGAAAATGCTGACAAATAATATCCGTAGGTGCAGCTAGGAAGAAGTAAAAACTTTGAAAATACTACATATTTTGGGAGTTTGTTTTGTTTTCCATCAGAAATCATGAACAAAACATGCAACTGATCCACAGGAACCTGAGGATCAGAATCTGGAGGAAAAAATACTTCCTTGGCAAGAGGACGCTGCGAATTCTTCAGAGAGGTTTTTTTCCTCCAAAGAAACTACTTCAAGAGTTACATCTTTTTTTTTAAAAAGGGAAGGATTCGGGAGCCAGGCTACAAAGGAAGAATGTAATTCCAGCTTTCCCCAAAAGCTCTTTAGTTAAAAAGGGCAAATGCAATTCACGTGACTCAGCTGATGGAGTCAGGAAATTAAAACCATAAACCTCATTGCTGCTATAGCTGGGCAGTGGAGGAATCGCCCAGTTTAGAAATGCTTCTTGTAAACAAGTCTATGTTTGTTTAGGCACTGGAGATCTAGGGTGGCTGCTTTCAAAGGAACAACAGAGCAAAGGGACTACGCTCTATGGGAACTGTCCAGCTTGGAAACGGTTGCAAAGCTGCCTGGAAATGAAGGATGGGGTATGTCAGCCAGGGAAATGTCTTTCTCTGAGGACTCTTCAATAACAAAAAACCCACCATAGAGGACTGAAGAAGAATTGATTGTGTAATCCCTATTCACCATTACTCCTATTCATCCGCCCGTGATGATGGTGGATTGTGAGCAGTGCCCTCCTCAGCCACTCATCACAGATGGCCGATTAGGAAAGAGATCCCTTCACTGCTGCAAGCCCCACTGTCCTCTGAATCATGAACGAAGACAACAACAAGCTCCAAAATCCCTGAAGCTAGAGAAGATAACCTCTAGCACAACAGATCACAAGGGCAAAGATTTATTGCCGCAGCAACAGAAACATGTGCAAAAAGTGATAAAAATGAAGGTAGGAGTGATGCTGCCCCTTGGTTTGTAAGAAAAGCCATATCCTTCATTTTTCTTTTAAAACTGATAGGTTAGGATATATCTTCCTGCATGGTAATTTGTTTGGTTTAGGGCGTTTTGTTTTGTTTTTTTTTTTCCTCCTGCTATTTTTAAGATGGTAAGGTATGAAAATTGGGATATGTAAGAAAAACCCCTGTTATCATGGCTCCTACAGCATTTCTGCCAAAGAGATTTTAAAGCCTGAAAATCTAGAAGGGACCATCTACATCAATACAGAACAACTGACTAGTTCCTGTCAAAAAAACCCCCAAATCCTCCATAAGCTGTAAAAAAATATTTTTAGGACAACAAACCTAGATGACCTTAATTAAAGAAAACAACAGCCTGCCACATCCACAATAAATGGTAGGACAGGATGTGCGTGTTCTCAGATCTGCTCAGTCTGCATTTCTTTTCTTCCAGCCTATGGAAGAAGTCACCAGTATTCTACACGCTCCTCATACACAACTGATTTGTAGATTCTGTGAATGATGCAAGCTGAAATAAGTAAACATATTTATAAAATAAGGAAAGCTGTAGGCAAGAGTAAACCACTATATATTTAACAGAATCTGTGTGCAACAGGTTCTCTACTTGGTGGTGCATGCATGCACTTCTTTATTGATATACCATTTCCAAAACTGACACTTCTTTATCTAAAAATACAAGAATTCTCCTTATACTGTGAAAAATAGCTGCCTCTTCATAAGGCAAGCTCACAGATCTCATAAAATAGTAATTAATTTTTATGAGTTGTTTTGGTACATCAAGGAGTGTTTTTTCTTCACAGATTTTCAATTAATTTAAGCTTAATTTTAGGATTTTTTGTTAATACAACTGTAATTTGGTTATGCTTTATTTCTTTTCAAGGAGTCTATTATTAAAGTAACTGAACCCCCCACTTGTTCTCTGTGTCCAGTTGCTTTAGGATCAACAACTTACATTAGTAATGTTCTCATCTTCAAAAGCAATAATCCTTTAAGAAAGAAAAAAAAATCTTCTAAATTAGTAGTTTAACAGCTAAAGAGTCTGTTAATTGGAACACACATGATTCTCACCCAGCTACCAACAAAAATAATCTGACCCAGGACTGCTTTTTGCACTTCAGGTAAAACTGTAACTCAACATGTCTAGGGTTTTCTTTGCTCCATAATCACCAAGATACAAGTGAAATAGGAACTGATTTCCATCCTATCCAAGGGATGGCAAGTTCCTCCTTTAAATATATCAATATTGTCTTTATTAATTCAATTAAAAAAAAAAAAAAGAAGAAAAAGAAAAGGTTACTTGTTCCATAAATAATGCTGATTCTTCATTCTACTAATGATCTTTCTTTTTTCTTTTTTCTTTTTTTAATTCAGAAAACTGTAGCCTTGTCAACCCATCAACTGATTAGCATTGATTCATAGACACCACTGAACAGAAGCTAAAAATGCTATATTAAAACTTAGATTCCAGTAAATCTATTTTCATCCTCTTCTACTCTCCAAGATGGGCCACTGAGCTGGAAATGTCCCTGACAAATGTGTTTTTCTGTCCATATGATTAACTAAATAAACATATTGAAATGCAAATGGAATCTTTCTCCATGCTTTGATGAAAAGGGGAAAAAAAAAGAGAATCAATACATTTTGAACACTCCTTTTAGGGCTTCTCTAGTACAAAAATAGCAGTAAAAGCCTAGCCTTTGAGAAGGAATGTGCTGCTTACTGAGCACAATGGCTCTGGCTTGTCTAAGGGGACTGAAAAGAGGCAAGATACTGCAGAAATCCTTGACAGACTCAGGAGCAAGCCAGGGTTTTTAACAGAGCAGTCAATATCTCTATTATTATAACCTTTCAGCATGCTTCCTCTGCTTATCCATGGGCCTCAGGACTGCTTCATAGCTTCAGCTTTCTCCACAAAGTCTTGTGTGAGGTAGCAATTAAGTGACTAATGGAAAAGATCAGCAGAAGATACAGGTTCAAAAATGACAATCTTCAATCACTAAGAGCACACATTTTCTATGTCCTCTACATGGTCAAAATGCCCTGAACTGATTGCTTTTTTAAACCGTTTGAGAAGATCTTAATTCAGTGTTTATCTCTGCCTTCACACTGGAGCTTCCAATGTGTGTGTTTGTGTGCCTGAGGTGGGCAATGGCAAGGCTACACCTGGATGGTACTTCACTCTGAAGGCCAGCTATCATAAGCAATCAGGAGTGTCACCTTTGCAGCCCATTTGTAGAAAAGAAGCCCTGGCCTCTGCCTCATGTTTGATGGAGTTACCAAAAGAGATCTGGAGAAAAGGCTATCATCATTCAGGAACCATGTTACTCCAGCTAACTGGGCCTGCTCTGTGAAGGGTTTTTAGATCAGGAACAATTAATACAAGATGACCAGTGGCTACAACTCCAGCAGCCCTGGACCTTGCCCTCCTAAGAGACCAACACAGCCAGCTCCCAGGTCCATCGTCAGCTAGGACAAAGCCAGCTAGCAGTGCACATTCCCAGCATGACACTGCCAAGAAACAGTCAACCTTCAGGACAGCTAAAGGTGTGTTAAATACTCCACTGGTCAGAAGAGGCTGAGGCACGTGTCTCCACTGCTTTGAAGAGTCTCCTTCATGCCCATGCTTGATGAACCACAATTGTCTAGCTGATCTGATTTAGAGAGGCTTGTCTGCACCTCATATAGACATTCTTACAAGCTAAGCCTTGAACTGGAGCTCCTAGGAACTTATTAGAGCTTTTCTACATATATTTTACAAATTCAATATTTACAGATTAAAAGAAGAACATTTTCTCTCATGAATGCGCAAGTGTCACAACAGGAACACACATTGCTTCCTGCTGCTGTATGAAATATCTCCTTAAGCACTTGAAAATACATTTGGTCTAGACATTTAACGACAAATAAAAGACTACTTTTCACGGGAGAGATCTGAAAGCAAACTAGCTCCAGACTGTGCATATTTCACAAATAACCCATGTATTTTTTAAACTAATTCTGGCTGATATTGTTAGACAAATTTAATAAACTCTAATGGCCCTTGTCTTGGTATAACATTGGTCTCAGTCCCAAATGAAGCTGAGTTCATAACCCGTTCTGTCATTAGATTTCCGGTTGGTCCTTTGCACCTATTACTAGAAAATCTCTTTGCCATATGTAAAGAGCTAAAGTTTGACAAAATTTAGCTTATAGGATGCACCTAAGCAATCCACTCAGGAGATATTTTGTAAAGCTATTAGATGCTTTCTGTACAGAATGTTTTTTATTTCATATCCAGCTGAATCTTGGTCCTTTTCATTAGAAAGAACAAAAAAAATGATTAAAAAAAAAAATTCTAAACTTCTTCATGTCTTATTTTGGAGACAGCTCCAGTTTTTGTGATATTTACAATTGTAATTCTAATTGAGACTTTCTCTGTAATGCAGTCTGTAACTTTTGTGAATTGTCATGCTATCTAGGCTAATTACCTGATAAAGACACAATAGCCCTTAAGTACCTTCTCGGCATAGGTATAGAAATGCTAAATCTTTCTTCTGCTTCACCACCCCCACGTAATTTATTTGAATTTTAAAAGCACTTTATAATCTCAAAACAGTCCCACTAATACAATAGAATATTATCTTTATGGTTTATGACTAGAAAGCGTTTCTTTGAGACATGGTGAGCCCCAGTTCAAAGGGGTATAAAGCACAATCGTGCAGGTTTTTCCTCGATAGCATCTTAAAAAAGGCATTGCTGTTTGTAAGACCCATCAGTCTCCATTTCACACGGTACAAGAAATCCAAAGACTTTCTGAGCATCCTCCCTCAGCCCACCTGCAGACTGCCCTGGCATCACCTATTGTGCAGAGCAAAGTTGGTTTTGCAGAGAACAAACCAGCAGAACTAAAGGTTTAACAGGAAGAGAATTACTTTCCTTTCTAGTAAGGAATGTGCTGCCAAGATAGCTAGGTAGTGCACCTCGCTCCTCCATTCCCCAGGTAAATTGGACGCTGATCTGGAATGCACAGAATGCCCTTGAGTAGCACTTCAAAATGCCAGATGATGTCTTCAAACGATACAGCAATTTGTATTTGATAGTTTAAAGGTCACAACGCAGGAAAAAAAAAGGCAAACTTATAAATTAACTTTAAAAACCACTGCTTAAGTAGGTATTTACTGCAGTTCTGGAAAGCACTGCCTTTGCAAGCACTTAGGAAAAGTCTTCCCGTGGTACCCATACATAGCCAGTTATCCACAGCAAGGGTGATGTGCGTGCCTGGGGAAAAAAAAATCAAATAAAAATCCCTGGACATTAATTTCACAGTAACAACAGGAGCACAGCAAAGTGGACAGAAAGGTGCTGAAGGGATCATGCTAAATTTCTCTTGTCATATAAATACAAAGGTTGCTTTGCAAAACCAGAACCAAGATAAAAATTATGTCTTTTATTTTCCTCCAGTTCTTGTGTTCAATTCAAAAACTCAGTCAACTGTTTGACTTCTAAATGAGGTCCTAGCTATGTGTTCCTTTAACTATCCTACGTACAAGATGTAATGAAAGACAATGAAATTTGTCTCCTAAAAAACCAAACCAACTCACTGTAATCAAAAGATTTATCATACCCTGTGTTAGCTTGACAGTGACATCAACCATCTTTCCAAGACACTTTTTCCGCGAATTCCTACAAGAACAGTAACTTCTTCATCACTAAATGACACCTTAAAACACTCAAACACCAGATTGTATCGCAGAACCCTTCCTGTACTAACGCACAAAGAATCTCTCCACGGCATAAACCAATTAGTTAAGAGCCAATAGCAGAAGCCTGGCAGACATACCAGCCATCGCTTATCCCAGTCACCTGGTGATAGAGCTTACAGAAAAAGAAAAGCAAAGAAAGAAAAGCTCTACTACAGAGTCCACAGAAAGTGTCCATACAAAAACCCTCCCTTACAGTTTTTTGGATCCTGAAAGAGAGGAGGTGTAGTATGCAGGGGAAAAAAGAAGAACAAGGCTTCTAATTTTCAGTGTGGTGTGACAGCAGCAGCACCAGTGCCACTACAGTTAACGGGAGGCATAGTGGGATGTTGAAACCACTTGCACGTTCAGCCCCTTGCAATCCAGAGTGCAAAGCACAGGAGCTGTAGTACAGCTACTGGCAATTAGTGGTGATTCTGCATCTCATGAGATACTGGCTGTAGTGTGATTCACAACACCAGGCCTTCTCAGCCCCCCTGGGAACTGAATGGATGACAGCAATACCCAAGGATTTTATGCTCTGGCTTTGTTCCAAATTACAGCAGAACCGAAGCACTTCCAGTAATCTTGGAAGGAAAATACCGTGGGTCTTCTGTTTATTTGTTCATTGTTCCTTCTTATTTCTAAAGAAATCGAAACAGATGAAAAAAATGAATCAAAATAATCGCTTCAAAATCAAGAATTATAAAAGATGCATTCCAACACATTAAAATGCGTCCTGTCTGACAGTTTGTGGGGTTTTTAAAACAAAAGTCTACTGCAGTTGACCTGCTTTTGTGAAGTATTTTGATTTCAACAGAGCTGCATTTTCCAGGAGAGATTTCACACCCCCAAAATTTGTAGATTTCTTCCATCTGCCTCTCACTTTGCCAAGACACACATTTAAACTATATTCATTTTTTTATCTTCAGCTCATCAAACATCCTTTATCATTCCCCAACTGACTCCTTTTTCCTCTACCTACCACCAATGTATTTGTCTCTTGCTGTACAAAAGGGCACAGGTACGGGGTCTGCCAGAGGCAGGTGCTGGGATACCACACCTTGGCCCAATAAACACAGCAATGCATGGAAAACATTTACAGTTCTGGAAACTTCTTTATAAACAAATATCAAGGGTCCAGGCCACACCTACCAGTCTCAAATAACTACACTTCTCAGCCAACATCACAGCTGGCATAGTGCAGGAGAAACCCCTGTGAACTGAGTTCCACATGCACTGTCTGCTGCTACCCCCTGCTCTCCAGTTAGGTAATTTCTTTTCTTCCTCTCTGCTATTTTTCCATTTAATCAAACTCTGCCTTCACAGATCTGTGCACAAAATGCTCTGCTTTTCAGACAACCACTGAAATAGATCTGAAGGCACAATTTCTTAGGTCTCCTTCACCACAGAGAGCGTGAAAAGATTCTTCCCCGGGGGGAAAGATCAGGCACCAACTACAGAAGGACTCATATTTTTACTAACAGCACATGCCAGCTGAGCGTGGCATTCCCTGCCAGTAACAGGAGTTTGTGTCTCTTGGGTATCTCAGCCTGCTATTGAACGGCAAATAATTACTTCCTCCACCATCACAAGCTTGCTAGGAAGTCACAGGAAGCATATAGAGTTAAGGACACCTTTGATACACACAAAATGAATGACTGGTATACAATGAATAATAGAAATGATGGGGGAAAAAACCTCTGGAGGTCACCTAGATCTCTCAAAGCAAGGACTATCACTACCATGAGATGATGTCAGTTTAGCTAACCCTAGAAAAATTCCAGGGACCAGCAAAAAAATATAAATAAATAGTCAGATGACAGAGCCATCGAACAATTCAGACTGAAAAAAAGGACAAAATATAGAAAGCATAATAACATACATTTAGAATAGATATCATAAAATCACATTTGAGACAGCACTGCCAACATTTGAAGTTAGGCTACTTGACCATCAGCATACCTGAAACCCAGCTGTGTTAGAAACTACATGCCTCTAAAATGTCTAAAACCAGATGTCATGGAGAAGGGTGGAAAATGTCCAAGAAAGTAACAAAAGCAATGAGAAGGAGACTGGGTGCCTTGGGTATTACAAGATGACATGTACCTCTTTTTATCTGGGCCACCAGTTTAAAACTGTATGAGTATAAACACATTCCTCACTGCGGAACAAAGATGTGATAAAACAGTCCTGAAATAGGGTGAGCAGACCTTCCTTTCTTTTCACCTACCTTCAGAAATAATCCACCTCATGGAATTCACTCTGGTTTGGCTACACTGGCACTTCGTGCATACAACCAGGATACAAAAAAAGTTCTTTCTGCAGTTACATCTTCCTTAAATCTGCCTGGAAAATACTTGTAGAAATAAAAGGAACTCTCTACCTCCATATTTCAGTCCACAGAAACTGATACAGTTGGGAGAAGGAAAGGCACCATAAGCAGGACTTCTAGCTCTTCACATCTTCTCTTTGCAGCAAGACCATGCATGTGCAATTGTTCTTCCGCGCAATTCTCCGTTCATAAATTCATCACATTTCAGAGATGTTTTATTTGTCCATATATTTATCTGCAGGAGGTAGCAAGCCAACAAAACCCAGAAGCAAGCTGTCTGGTGGGTACATATGCTCTTAGAAAAACCCTACAGGTGGTTGGTGGATGGACATTTGACAGTGAATTGTAGATCCGGTGCAAAAAAGTACTTCATGAAAAGGTCAATACAGGAGTTTTGAAGATATATAAAAAAAAGCATGTTATTGATAACTTCTGATATTTACAGAAGGACCTAAGTGTTACATCTTGCAAAAGAAGCTGTGAACCAGAGGTGTATGCATGCATTAGAGAGACTGAAGAATCTTCAAGCCCCCAGCAGCCAATAAGGATTGCAATGGGCAGTGTAGTTCGCAGAATCTGCTCTCTTCTGAAGACTTCAAAACCACTAATTAATTCTGTTCCTCCTGTTTGGGTCACAAGGCTGATGAAATACACTCAAATCTTCACATCAGCCTTTCTTCTAGAATTCCAGCTTGTTAGCAGTATTAAAAAAGAATTGGTGGCCACTCCATTTCCTAGCAGGCAGGAGTCTCCTCTTGGTTTGGTGTTACACGGCTTTTAGGCTTACGGCTTATTCAGAGGAGAAGCCTTGTGAGCAGAGAGTACCACACCACTGGGCCACAAGGGCAATTTCTTTCAGTTGGGGCCATGAGGTATCAGCAAGGCATGTCCAGGAGAAAGCCTGTGAGGAAGCTGGTGATCCTGTCTTATCAATAGATCAAAGATCTCTGCTGAAAGCAGGTAAAAAAAATCCAGCATGTTTTTATTCAAAAGCATGTCTTTTAAAGAGAGTAAATTGCAGAACGTCTTTGGTTGGAAGAGACCTTCAAGATCATCTAGTCCAACTTTCGACACAACACTGCAAGACTCACCACTAAACCATGTCCCTGAGTACCAGGTCCACACGCCATTTAAATGCCTCCAGGGATGGCAACTCCACCACTGCCCTGGGCAGACCAGTCCAATGTTTGATAACCCTTTCGGTGAAGAATTGTTGCCTAATATCCAGCCCAAACCTCCCCTGGCACAGCTTGCATCCATTCCCTCTGGTCCTGTCACATCTCACCAGGGAGAAGAGGCTGTCCCCCTCCTCACTCCAATCTCCTTTCAGGTAGTTGTAGAGAGCAAGAAGGTCTCCCCTCAGCCTCCTCTTCTCCAGACTAAACAACCCCAGCTCCCTCA
>WTSP01001905.1:13230-33149 GCA_025331215.1 Actenoides lindsayi | reverse complement strand
TTCTGAAGGAGAATGCTGTGGGAGACAGTGTCAAAGGCTTTACTAAAGTCCAGGTAGACAATGTCCACAGCTCTTCCACTGGGTGGGTCACCTTGTTGTAGAAGGAGATCGTGTTAGCCAGGCAGGAGCTGCCTTTCGTAAACCCATGCTGACTGGGCCTGATCACCTGGTTGTCTTGGATGTGCCGTGTGATGGCACTCAAGATGACCTGCTCCATAACCTTCCCTGGCACCGAGGTCAGACTGACACGTCTGTAGTTCTCAGGATCATCCTTTCAGCCCTTCTTGTAGATGGGCATCACATATGCTAGCTTCCAGTCAACTGGGACCTCCCCAGTTAGCCAGAACTGTTGATAAATAATGGAGACTGACTTGGTGAGCACTTCTGCCATTTCCTTTAGTACCCCTGGGTGAATCCAATCCAATCCCACAGACTTGTGCACATCTTTGTGGCACAGTAGGTCACTGATCATTTCCTCATGGATTATGGGGGCTGCATGCTGCTCCCCCATCCCAGTCTTCCAATTCAGGGCCCTCAGGTAGCAACTGGCATTGCTGACAAAAACAGGCAAAGTGGGCACTCAGCAGCTCAGCCTTTTCCTTAACCTTGGTCACAAGTTTCTCTCGCGCATCCAGGAGAGGGTAGAGATTCTCCTTAGCTCTTCTTTTTAGAAACATTTTTTATTATCTTTAATGATGCTGGCCAGATGAAGTTCTAGCTGAGCTTTGGCCTGTCTAATTTTCTGCTTACATAACCTTGCAACAACCTTGTGCTCTTCCTGAGTTGCCTGCCCCTTCCTCCGTAGCTGGTAGACTTTCCTTTTCTCCCTGAGTTCTGCCCAAAGGTCTCTGTTTAGCCAGGACAGTCTTCTACCATGCTGCCTTGTTACACAAACAATACAACACACTTTCAAGTAACAAACCAGAACCTAATAACATCATGAGCAGCTGTCTTGAATGTGTTAGCACACAGGGTATTCTGTCATTTTGTACAGTATTTTAGAACACATTCCATTTTCTTCTATTTAGAATAGAAACCACAGGAGCGGGAAGTGCTGATGTATGATATCTGCAAAACTGCAGTCATGCTTTTCTGAATAATCTCCCAGTTAAAAAAAAACCCTGTTCAAATATATAATAAATCGTCCTTAAGAAATGCTAATGTTAACAAATGTAAATGAAGGACTGTCCTAAAGACACTGATTTGTAATGACACTTCATTTACATCTACAAATGAAATGCTTTTCTCCTCTCTAAGCTTAAGTGTTATTATTCCCAATTACATTTTTTAGATATTTCCCCCCCTTTTTTGTTCCCCTATTGGACCGTCTGTGTTACAAACAGGTTTAAGCAAAACCAGTTAACATTTCCATGGCGTGGACACTCATCTCACTTAATTGTGTGGAGCTTGTACGTTTCTGGGATGACAAGAAATGTATATGGCTTTGCTTAGCAATGCAAACTTTTTTGATCTGCTTGAGCACAGCCTAAGACACAAGTAGTGGTTTTGTTCTGTGCTTTTAATGAAGACAAAAAATTAGACGGATTTAGGTCAAAGAAAAAAAGAGCACGTTAAAGTGCTGTAGAGTTAAAATTCAGCTGCAACAGTAACAAACTATCCTAATTAATTATAAACTTCATGAATGCTAACTCAAAGATAATGCCAATTATCACAGCGTTTGCAACATTTTCCTTCAAAAATAGGACTTCACTGTTCCTGTTGCTTAACTCTGCAGTGAAACCTCCTGTTTATCTTAGCTCCCTAAAATTTTTCGGTTCCTCTTTGTCACAGTGAGAAGTTAAATTTTCATTGTGGTGCTGTGAAGATGTCCCATTTTCTGCTACTAACAATGAGGTTGACTTCAAACATCAGGGGCTATATATTGAAAATGCTTATCCACTTCCTGCTCCATTACCTTACTGTCAAAAGGTAGTTATTTTCCAAAGTATTTTCACAACAAAGAATCACTGCACATGCTATTTTTTACACTGATTCTCCCACAAAATATTTTCCTACTCAAAATTAGTTAGCCAATGACAAGCCCACACATTCCATCATATATAACATTTTGTTACATGTAACCATACACATGATGGTGATAAAAAGAAAAGTGAGCACATTTTCCTGACTTTGGGATTTGTTTGCAGGGGAAGGGAGATATATTATAAAAAAACCCCAAACCAACTTACCAAAAAACCCCAAAAAACAAACAAAAAAACCCACAAAAAAACCAAAAAGGCAAAAGATGAGTAGAAGAACATTGATTTCTGATGATGGTTATATTTTGTTGAAAACTCTATTTCTGAATCAAACCCAAGTTGGATAAAAAGTGTTTACTCAGAAGATTTTTCATGGCAAATCCAGTAGCTTTGCTTTCAAAAAGAAAAGCAAAAAGCTATTACGCAAGTGGAAGAGCTTCATGTTCTGGGTAATGCCCGTAAATCATAAATCCTCCAAACATGACTCTGGGCAACCAGGTTGCCAGCAAATGGCACAGAAAACAGAACAGGAGTTGATAAGCTGTGTATCTCATAAGCTTCAGAGCCAGGCTGGGGTTAGTGCCCTGCTGTGGCCATGGGCAGGCAGCTGGAGAGGCAGGAGGGAGAGCAAACCAAAGCAAGAGCAGCCAGCAGCAAGGCTTCTGCTCTAGGAGCAACTGCAGGAAGGAGGAGCCACTGGTGAAACGTGGTGGGATGTACTGCCTTCACCAGGGCAATGACAGCTTGCTATAGAGGAGACCCTTTCTGCTCTTGGTGAGACAGTGAGTTCTGGCAAACCAAAACTCACTTCTTGCCCTGACTGATGGGCCAGCATCGTCCTACCAGTATGACCATATAACTATAATGTTCTGGACATAGCATAAATTGCACCCAACCTGTCATTCCATGTTCTAGTAATAGAAAATACATAGACAAATCAAGATAGGCTTTAGTTAAACACACTGAACATTTAGAGGAAGAGCAAAAAAATAATTCAATTTGCTCTCCTCCCTTTCCCAAGGTACTCTTCAGATCTCCAAAGACAGATTCACGCATGGATCTCACAAGTGACATCAAGGACTGGAGCCTGCTCCTAATCAGTCCAGCTGGCAATGGTAATTTCTGGACAAATCAAAAGGTAGATAAATTTCATGTTATGCTATATACCTAGCAAGTTTAGTTGCTAGTGGTTAGAGTGGAAGTACTAAATCCATGAGATAGGAAGGTGTTGTCATTAACTGTACTGCACTGCGATACTCTTGAGTTTCAAAAGTGTCACTGATGAGTTAAGACTTCCCCAGAATGGCAGATGAAGAAGTGTTCCAAGGAAGAGTAAAAAGAATCAAGCAAAGAGATAGGCAATGAAGGATTAAAGCAGGTTTGGAGGGGAAGGGCTATGGTTAACATTCATTCATTTCAGTGGATTTCTAAGGTTTCAGAGAAAGGATGGAACTGAAGCTCTTAAGTAAGTCAACAACTCTATCCAACGCATGTAAGAGGCTTCTTTCAAGAAGAGGCCTGCTTTCTATGTCATTTAAACAATGGGACATTAGTAATAACAGTGGTCAGGAAGAATGAACTTGATAAACCTTGTGTCAGAGCTTCAAACAACTATTTAACAGTCCACTTTTGTATTCTTGACGAACAGGGTAACAATTTTCTTAGCCTTAGCTCCAGTATACAATTTTCAGTATTTCTCACAAGAATATGAAAAAAAGAAGAAGAAAATCAAACCAGAAATACAAGAAAACAGTAACCCTACCTGGCCACATTTGCCAGAGGAGTCAATGCAGACCAAGACAGGGGTATTATTAGCTAGCCACATGAATGAGGTTAGTGAATCAGCTCACTTACCACCACTCTGTTCTAGCCTCTGGTTCACCTAAAATACTGTTTTCCAGGATGAATCACTCAACCTAAACTATCACTTTGTAGTACTCAGATGGATCATAACTGCATTGCAGCAAAAGCTGATTCTTAATCAACAAACCCACCCTAGGTAACTGATGCTGCCGCTACACCAAATAAGTGTTACTATATATAAAATAATTAAGAACAAAAATAAAATAAAGACACTCTAGGTCTTTACACTTCAAGTTAAATATTATACTTAGTCAGACCTGATCTCTTGCTACAATAATCTGCTGCAAAACTTCTTCGGAGATGCTGAAATGATAGCTGGTAGCACAAGACTAATACAGTAGGGAGATAGGTTGTGAAACCTCACATGAGGTACCTGGCCAGGAGTTAAACAAAACTGAACAAGAGTAAGAACCTTAAAGGCCATATGTAACAGCTCTTCTTGAACTGCCAGTGAAATCTATACTGAAACAAAGCATGACTATAAAAAACATGCTGGCAAAGTGGTGTCCTAATATACTCTAGAGCTGTTACATTGCCTAAAGATTTGGAACAGTGTATGAATATGAAGAAAAATATTTCTCCTTTAAATAGAGGATGGACATAAATTTAGGACAGAATAATACCTAGTCAGGCATGCAAGGAGAAAGTCACTATTATTAAGGAAATAATAGCAGTAGTATCACAGAATTGTCACAGTTGGAAAAGACCTCTAAGATCACTGAGTCCAACTGTCAAAACAAACAAACAAAAGCCCAAACAAACAAAAAACAAACCACAAAAAACAAACCACAAAAAAACTCACCTCACCATCCCACCAGAGCATGTCCTTAAGTGCCTCTTCTACACGTTGTATGAACACCTCCAGGGCTGGTGACTCCACCACCTCTCTGGGCAGCCCGTTCCAGCACCCGACTACTCTTTCAGTAAAGAAAGTCTTCCTAATATCCAATCTAAACCTCCCCTGGAGCAACTTCAGGCTATTTCCTCTAGTCCTGTCATTATTTACTTGAGAGAAAAGGCTGCACCCACCTCACTACAAACTCCTTTCAGGAGGTTGTAGAGAGTGATAAGGCCTTCCCTCAACCTCCTCTTCTGCAAACTAAACAATCCCAATTCCTACAGCCTCTGCTCACAGGACTTGTTCTCCAGACCCTTCACCAGCTTGGTTGCCCTTCTCTGCACTCGCACCAGCCCCTCAATGTCTTTCTTGTGGCAAAGGGCCCAGAACTGAACACAGTACTCAAGCTGCAGCCTCACCAGTGCTGAGTACAAGGGCACAACCACTTCCCTTCTCTACTGGCCACACTATTCCTGACGCAGGCCAGGATGCCACTGGCCATTTTGGCCATCTGGGCACACTACTGGCTCACATTCAGCCAGGTGTTGACCAACATTCCCCAGATCCTTTTCCCCTGGTCAGCTTTTCAGCCACTCCTCTCCAAGCCTGTAGTGTTGCCTGGGGTTGTTGTGACCAAAACGCAAGACGCAGCACTTGGCTTTGTTAAACTTTTATATCTTCTACAGGTCATCTTAAAACATTTAGCCAGATGTTTCCCCAGCTGTGTTCTGCTTTATGATCCATTGTATCCTTTGAAGACTTCAAGAAAAAAACTGTAACCTTTCCCTCCAAACTATCTCACGGTGTAAAAATATGCACTACTCTTGAATTTAACAATAACTTTTGTTCCTGCATAGAACTTTGAAAAAGAAAGAAAAGAAATAATTTATATGTAATAAGTTCAGTAAGTATGTGAGTCTTGGTGTAAGTTTTATTTCCATACGCTTATTTTACCAGGTAGAATAATTTCATGGTTCTCATGACCTAAAATGAAATTTAAGTGTGAAAGCATCAAGTAAGAACCAACATGAATTTGATTGAATAATGATGATGGAGTAATAATTTTCTGAAGACTATTTACTATTTTAAAAGATTGTGTTGAATTTGTATGGAGATAAAACTCTACAATTTAAATGTAGAAACTAAGGACTGAAATTCTGCCTTTCTTCATTAATTTCCTCATTCAGATTTGTTTCATCGGTTTCTTAAACTTCCCGTTAGTATTTACCTAGGTTCTGATACACTACTTATACCCATGTAATCCACTCCCCCTAAAACTAAGTCATTGTCTCATAGAGTCAATTAGGTAGGAAAAGATCCTTAAGATCATTAAATCCAACTGTAAACCTAATGCTGACAACTCCACCACTCAACCATGTCCCTAAGTACCACGTCTACATGTCTTTTAAATCTCTCTAGGGATGGTGATTCAACCACCTCCCTGGACAGCCTGTTCCCCAGTGCTTGATAACCCTTCTGGTGAAGAAAATGTCAATTATTGTTTTATTACTTGAAAACTAAGACACGATGCTCATACAAAAAACAACCTGTGACAAGAGTAGACCTCAGACCTGTAATCACATCTGCCAAAATTCAGGGTCTGAATTAAACTGTCTCTGGTTATTTAGGAGATGTCCCTGATGCACCCTCCATCCTCTGAAGAAGCAGCAGCACTGACACTGTCATAATTCACTCCTAAAGATTTCTACTGGTGAAACATGTAATGCAACGGATTCATCAAGAACTTCACTACAAGTGGGAAGAGTCAGTTCTCAGAATGGTTAATGTTAATTAGCACTGGCAATGGCCTTCATTCAGTGGATCCTGGAACTGCTCACTGAGGTGCCTCACTTGATTGAAATACACGTATTAGCTGTTTGATCTACACTGTGTCTTCCCTTTAAGGGAAACCAATTTGGAAGGGGAAAGAAAAAGCTCATCACTTAAGATGCCCATGCACTTTGTTAACACCTATACACAAATATACAGAGATTTCCCAGAAGACACACTAGATTCCAAACCAGAGTACGATTTCCATGGGTAGTCTCTGGTGGGTTCATCATTCAAAATGTTTGCATGCTCCTGATGTCACCTGGAACTCTGCAACTGCCACCGTAAATGCTGAAGACTACCAGCTCTGGTTTAGTCTTGAACCTGAATGTCAAACTCCTTGCCTGTGTAGGAATCATCATGCAGCAGAGATCTGTGTTTTTTCCTGCCAGCACTTCAGTGTAGCACCACAGTTAATCAAATGCTTTGGAAGGTTTAGGATAGAAAACTGGAGAATCATCTCACAGGTAGGGAGATTTCTGAAACTTTCTGGGGGAACAAAAAATGACTGCAAAGGGGTCACATCTTATAATCTGTAGGCATAGGAATTGAAAAGAGGTGAGCCACACAAACTCTGACTTTACTGCTCTCTTTTTATTCTAGCATTACGTATTGAAGCTCAAAGAGTTCTCTGAGAACTGGGAAGGGAAATTGGCCAAGAACAGCTCATTGATTTAATAGCTTACAGAAACCACCTCCATGAAACTCTAATGGGCTGCTAAAGTGCCACTCTAGAGGGAAGTATCTTTCTCCTAAAGGTTTTCCTGGGTCTGTTTCTCCAGAATCAGTCTAGGAAGCATGCTTTCATACCAAGTGAGACCCCAGTTTGACTGCTTACTTTTATGTCCAGTTTTTAATAAAATCTCACCAGAGTGGGCCCTGAACTAAGTCTGTAACACGTCAAGAGATTTCAGGTCTTGAGCTCCTTTGAAAAACTGACCACGTGCACTTAAACCCTGAGACATATGCACCTGCACACACCTCAACAGATCAACAACGTGCTCAAAATTCAACCCTACTGACGACTCATATGGCAAAAGGAAGGAGGAAAAAGTTACCTTCAAATGACACATGTCTCTGTCCCTCCTTATTTTAAGGAAATTCAGGGGTTTGCATCATTTTCCCTACCTCCACTAAGTCACTCTGTTCATACACAGTGCGGATCTGCTCCCAGAAGTGATTTAATTGAAGGAGTCAGAATAGCTGATCAACACTTAAGGAAAGAGTCTAACAACCTGAAAAGGAGTCGTTCCAAATGACCAATCTCATCTTCTTCTGCATCCTTTTGCTCACATAATTAATAAGGTTTCATAAAAAATGGTCAGACTACTCCATGGTGTTTGATTATTATCAGATTACCATACCCCGAGAGCATTTCATAGCCAAGGCAGTCTGGTCTTTTTGCATAATTTGACTGGCATATCCACGTGCTAATAAGACAAGCTATGCATTTGAAGGTCTCCATTTATTTCTGTACAACTAAACAGCCATTTAAAAAGCACACACAAAGCCTGCTTCAGATGACAATATCATACATTTCCCATTTTCCAGTTACTAGATAGTTGACCTCTTAACTGCAATGGCAACAAAAATGTTTACATGCTTCTGACAAAAAAAACCCGCAACAAAACAACAAATAAATAAATTTTTTAAGAATTATACACCTTTTCAAATCAGTGCTTGCCATACTCAGGCACTGCAGATGCTGGGTCTTGGCATGCTACTCTGCTGAGCACCTAGAAAAAAGGCCCACAGGCATGCCCTGGCAAAATTCAGTACAAAGGCTTGGATTTCTTGGTCTGTGTATGGAAAAAACCCCAGGCAGTTGTAAATTAACCATTCTAATGTTTGTTTTTAAGTAAAAGTAGTTGTATTTCTATTGTATTCTTATTTGTAAAACTAGCTGTATTTCTACTGAAAAGCTTAAAATCCAAAATGCTGCATGAGCACAATTTTCACTTCAAGTGAAACTAAATATTGGGGTGGGTGTTTTATTTTCCTTTGTAGATCTTAATTTTCTGAACAAAATCCTTCTGTGTGATTTTTTTTCTTATTTTTCCAATTTATGCAATCAATACAATAAATTGATTGCCTGCATCTCTCTACCTACACAGTTCTCATAAAGTTTCTAATGGAAATTGTCCCTCTTGGTTCGTTATGAGAACCTTGGGCAGGGTAATTCCGTACAAACCTGAATGAAGCAGTAGAAAGGGGTACACTCTCCAATGCTGCTGTGCTGTAAATAAAAGTGAATCAGTGGCTCCTTCTCTGACAATATGCCCTCAAAAAAACACCTCCTGCAACACCTGTTTAAATGTTCCTGTTGCTTTCACTGGCTGTGGTCTTCTGAGCTGAGCTGCTTCTGTCTCTTTACATGGCTTTCTACTAGCATTCATTGCTGTCAGTGAGAACAGAATGAGCTCAAAGAATCAACCTCTTGAAAGGTTTCCCTGTTTACCTACTAGGCAATCAAATGCTACAGACAGTGATATGGACAACTGCAGCACCTCACTTCAAACGTTCCATTTCTCTGCTGTGAATATAAGACTAAAAGAACTGACTCAGACCTATTTCAGGACAACTGGTTTTAGGAGAAATAAAGCTTCAGTTAGCCCTGTGAAAATGTATTCCCATAGGAACCAGAGCTCACAGGAGGAAGTGGTGTGAGGTCACTATTTTCCCTACACATGTCGACAGAACACCTTAAAATTTCAAGATATTTACAGAATATCTTTGTTTGCATCATAATATCATTTGGCATCATAATATCATTTGGCTCTGGTGCAGCAGCTCTCTGCTTTTCAATGTTTTTCTGTTTACATTCCCCAACAATTTTCTGATGAACGCACAGATTGCTAGATAACAAAAATAAATTCTTCTACCAGTGGGTTGTTACTGCTAATTACCTTTCACAGGTCCCCCAGGAGTAGTCCACAGATGCCTGGGGGTCTGTGAGATCATATCTGAAAACTATTCTGATCTATGCAACAATTATTATTTATGTTCCCACAGTAATGGTTCTTAAGTCTTTGCAGGACAAATTAAAGCACTTCGCTTACCAAGGGGCTACGATCCTCTTAAAACTGAAGGTAACTCAATCCATTTAATAACTGAACGTCCCTCTGGAAGCTCCCAGCTCTCTACACTAACAGATGTGCTTAAGGCAGCTGCTCAAGACCTTAAAGAAGGGAAATGCATTATATTTGTAATCAATGGTTGGCTGAAGAGGCTTCCTATCCTAAGTTGCATATCTCGGTGATGCTAAGGGAAGCCTTGTTGTTAGAGATGCTGGTTCACAAAGTAGTATTTTGGTGCAGTGGTTGCTTCAAAGCTTAGTTACATCAGTTCAGGTTGGGTTATCAAAAAGGCAAGACTGAGACCCTCAAAGGTATTTATGTGAAGGCTCACAGAAAACTTTGTGGGAGTTTGGTGCCTTCGAGGACTTGGATCCTGTACATTATCTTTTTAGGTCCCTCCAAATGGGCAAAGAACTGCGTTTCTCACATGGGTTATATTCAGCACAGATTACTACATAGATTTCTCTAGGTATCACGTTAATCTGTCTATTTTGTAACAGAAAGTTTAAAATTGATCAAGAATATTGATGGTTGGACACCAGGTCTCTTAGGTAACTGTCTGCTTGACTGTTCATGGCACATCCTGTGTGAAACCACCACTAGGATCTCTGTTTTTACCTGGGAGGAGCACAGAGTAAGTGCAAAGGTATGAAAGGCTCTCGCTTTATTAGTGGCCCATGTCTCAAACTATTCATCCTTAAGTTCTTAAATCCGGGTTGTTTGGGTTTTTACATTTCTAAAAACAAAACTAATATTCTCTAACAAAAGGGAGCGAAGCACTCTCTTTTTCTAAATGCTTTCTTCTAATTCCCTCAGATGCTGAGCACCAATATATAGAGGAAAGGGTAGGGAGCAGTTCAAAGCAAAGACTCTGGAAGGGAGGAGATGGAGGTGCACACATGCTGAGAAGGTATGAACCTTCACTAAGTCAGTAAGTCTGCTTCATGTATATATATTTTGGTCAGACATTTAATGGCAAATACTGTTTTAAAATGAGAATGAGGAGCTGCACTCACATACTGCAGCAAGGCAAATCTTGCCCAGTGTTTGTCAGCTCAGTAAGTGTTTTCTTGGAACTAACAGTATGTGCTTTGGAGTGCTAATGTGCTCCCTCACTTGTTTTTCTGCCTACTAGGTCTATTGACAGTAAGATTTGTGTAGTCCTGCTGTACCCCAAAGGTCATTATTCAAAACATTTTTACATAGCCCCTACCTTCAAAAGTAGAAAGTTACCTCAAGCAATATAAGCCAAAGCAGTTTCTTATTGTGCCACAAATAAAAGACAATTTAAGAAGTTTAAAAGTTAATAAACAGTGGAGGGAATGTTTAGCTACAATTATGTTTTCTCTAAATCCACACAAGTATTTGCAATGAAAACAAGAATCACAAAAAGGTTATGTAAGTACTTCTCAATATATGAACCCCTTGGCTTCTTGAAGGATAAGTTGTCAGAAATAATGCAAACAGAAACATAGACTCCTAATCTCAATGTTTATACAAATACTGCATTTTTCAAAGACCATATTGGTAATTGTTGTAAGTTATTATCCTAGATTTCTTGCATTCCTATGAATTCGACAGGAATTTGGGCTGGGAAAGACTTAAAGGATTAGGAAGGCAGTTATGGAGAGGCACTAGCTTCATATTTGTTGAGGTGGCTAGCAAGGTGTTGCTTCCCTGTAGTAAAGTTGACACTTTCAGTGACCAAAGAAACTGCAGTGCGTTAAACCGTAAAAGAGCTGTGAAAAGCTGAGCCTTCATTATATCCAGGTACAAACCAGAGGGAATGATGCAAGACAGATTCCGACTAAATAAATAGTATAGTAATAACATTTGCTCCTAGCTGTGAACTAAGAGGCAGCCAGAATTGCCACCACTGTACCTGTGAGGACATGCTTGCACAGCTAGACAGATTGCTGCCCCAAAGGGAGCCTGCAGTTGAGGCACACAGGCACTGCAGCTGAATGTGAAATGCCCTCCTCACGATGATGCTGAAAGAAAGAAAAGGAAGGAGAGTGCTTGGAGTGGATGCCCTGCTGCATAGCTTTGAAAATAAATTATGAAAGGAACAGCATTAAGGAAGTAGTGGCTCTGAGAAGGGTGCCTCGAGTGCCGTCTTGAAAGCCTGAAATGCTTGGATTCACTAATGCACAAAAAGCCTTCTGACATCCTTGAGCCAGTCTTCTCTGGATAGGCAACACTGTGGGAGTTACTGGGGAACTCTATGAATGAGCCTTCTGGGCTCACAGGGTGAAAAGCCTTACTCAGCATGGAGCACTCCATGAGGCTACCTGGAAGGCTAGAGGAAGAGGACAAGTACAAACACAAGAATACTTGTTTCCTTTTTGTTTCCCTTTCCTGCCCTTGTTCTTTTCCACATTTGTCAACCTTGTGGCATTTGTGACAAAAGCAGGAGATACTACAGGGGTATGAGAATTGCTGTGTTTCCACAATCTCTTAGGAAAAAATGCAATGAAGATGTTCTGTTTCTTCTAATTTCTGGGGAATGCCATTAAGTCTGTAGTTCATCAAGTCTGAGGCAAAGAATGCCTGCCCAGGATAGATGAAATATTACTACCTGGCTATACTGTCCAACTGGTGGTACTTACCAACTCTCATGTGAATGTACTTGAAAGAGGAGAAGAATTACTGTTAAGTCAGGGGTGGCTTGCCACACCTTACTAATCAACGGAGGAGCAAGACACACACTGCTTACATGGAAAAGGAAAATAATTACTCTCTCAAAAGAAAAAGAGAACTTCCTAATGTATGAACCAGCCCCCCCTGCCCTGTTTCATCAGAATCTTTTCTTAGCACCAAATAGCATTGGGAAGAACTGCAGACGTAAAATACGCAGACCTGAAAATTCAGATCATCTCCAGCTTTGACATGATTTTTTTCTGTAGTAATCAAGTATATATTTGGGAGAGCAGCAGTTTCCTTGATTTATGAAGCTGAAGGTTTGGTCCACTGATTTCGGGAGGAATTGATGCCGGCCGGGTAATGCTGAGCAACCTGCAAAACTAAGCTTTCAGAGAAGTGTTGAAATATCCACCAGCGAGGTTGATATTTCGCATTGCCAAATATCCTTTATCTGTAATCTTTGCAAGCCTGAGGCTGTTCTCATTCTGGTTACAGCCGTGTTTTCCAACTGGCTGGAGTTCTGAAGCCAGGTTCACGGGAACAGGAGCGAGGGTTGATCACCAAGTCACAAACGTGGCTTCTAGGAATCAAATCCCATAGCTTGAGCCCAAGGTTCAAAGTGCAGTTTCTCCATGGGTAAGTAGTTTTAAGGCCTTTTTATGGAAAGCACTTTCACTGGATCAAAGCATGGAACCTGCCCCAGTTCTAACACATCCTCTGTTCCTAATTTCTTGACATACTGAAAACAGAAATCTGAAGCTGAGCGGGCCCTGCAAAATGCAGTGCTTTCTAAGGAGAAATAATACTTACATTGAATCTAAAGTTACTTTAAAAGAATCAAGTAAACTGCTAGGGGAGGTGCATCAAGAATAGCCATACATACTTAACAACAGAATCAAGTGCTTTGCTGACTAACTTGAATTTGTATGTAAATTTTGAATAGCTTGATGATAAACAGCCATCTGCGGGCATTTCTGAAGATGGCTTAAGTAACAAAAGACATCCCATCCAAGGCAGAATACCCCAGTCTGCAGTTAGCTGCTGGGATTAAATGTTCACTTTATGAAATAAGAATGTAATTTTTAGGAAGGCAGTGTATTTTATTTCCTTAAAAGACATTTATTCAACAAAAAACGTTATCACCTTTGAGCTAACTAACAAAACCAGTTCGGTACAAAATAAATATTTATACAGTGAAACTGAAAACTAAAGAGTTTCTAGTGTGCTGAACAGCAGAATGTAGGTCCTTGTTATAAACAATCCCTCCCGAAAGCTGACAGCTCTGGCACAACTCACAGTAGGAAGGGGGAGAGGTAAGACACATTTTTTTTGTTGTGGAGAAATGTAGTCTTGTTTTGAAGAATGCATGGCAGAGAGATCATCCTTTGAACCTGCTCTAACAGAGCCATTTAAAATAATTCTATGTAGTGAGAGACCTTGTGATGAAGTATGTTCAAGTGTTCAAAATGGTGAAACAAAGAAGAGGGATTTCAACCTCCTTAGTGCTTGTGCACGTTAGCTCCTGGGGTGGACTCGGAAGCAAGCGTACCAGCTAAACCAAATTACACTGAACAACATCTTAGTAATGCTCTCTATTTTATCCCATTGGTTAAAATTCCTGTAAAAAGGAAACTCAGTATTACTTTGAAGTTTACAGATGAGATTAGGCAGAGGCAGATGAGACTAGCAGACTACCATGACTCACAATAAAGCCCCAGTAAAGCTGCCCCTGAAAAGTTGTACAATGAAAATCAAAGCCACAGAAGACTATAACTACATTGGGGTTTGACTAAGGAAATTGAAACCTGATTCTCTACACAGAACATTAAAGTGTATTTCCATGCAGTATCGTTACAGAGAACTAAAGCACACAGTGCTTGCACGTGTATGTGCAGTTCTCAAGCTTGAGTTTTGTGAAAGCTGAGCATCTAGGCAGGCAGCAGATTGAATAAATCTCAGTTGTAACTGAGCAATTACCAAATAGTGTTCTGGATTATTCTTCCTTATAATAAATCTCACAAGAGCGAGCTCAGGAGGAAGAATTTACTTGGAGCATCCATATGAGGCACTCTTATTCATTAAGTCTCAAATTCATATGAATTTGGCTATCCAACCTACTCTCCAATCAGCAGAAAATATGCTTTAAGTATTAGAGGGAACCTCTCAGAACCCAGGCAGGATGGCATACTTCCTTGAAAGAAATATTAATGAAAAGATATTGAGGTTACTGCTACACTTTCCCATACCAAATTGTACTCTTACACCAAAAAAAGGAGGGACCTTGCAGAGAACATTGCTTATTACACAACAAATATTTGAGACCAACCCCAGCGAAGGTATATATTGCATCATCAGGTTTAAATAATGATATGCAACTAGATTTTTTGAGTGATCCATCATTTTTTGCACTCCCTTCTCCTCCTTCTGTTTGAGAGCTACCTTGTTAAGAACGAGAACTTAGCCATTTTCTTAGTGCTTATTCCAGCTTGTAGTCCAAGACTTTAGCCTGCAATAAGCTGCACTGCAACAGGGTGACAGAGCTTTAGGAGAGAACTGTATGTTTGGCACCTTCAATCTACTATCAAAAAATCAGTACCAGATGAGAAAGCGTGACCATAAACCAACCACTAGAGGATCCTTTCAGTCACCAGCCAGCACTTGAGTTTTTCTTCAGTCAACCTTTAGGTCATGTGACATTAAAAAAAAATAAATCACTGTTTTGTTTAACAAGTGCTGTCCTCTTCTCCAGTAAAAACATCACGTAACTTCTATGCTCTTGTGTTCTACTTTTCATATATCCACCTGCACGAATACATATATAATAGCTTAATGAGGGATGATGTTCTGTGAACCCCTGCTACCTGCTGTCATATGGTTGTTACACTCAAAACACCTGAAGATTTTTTTCCTTATTGTTTGCAAGTACAGTACTTCATTCAGCTCTCTGTTGCAGCTACAGGCAAGATCCAAGGAACCTTCAGTGTCTACTAACAAGTGCCCAAAAAGATGGGTAGTCAGACTTTTGGCTGCTCATCTTCTCATCCTGTTCATGTGGTGCTATGGCACAAGGGCTAGACTGAAGATTTTGTATCAGAAATTAATTTCAACAGAAAAATACTTTGGTGGTAATACTCCCTGCCCTTTTTTCACACCACTTCACAGAAAAAATTGCTTCCCATGAAAAAGTCTGACAGAAAAGCTTTTTCAATGTTAGTCAAAGCTGGAACATTTGCATTTGGACATAGCTGTTTCCCCACATGAGGTCTGAAATGTGTATCTTCTCATTCCTTTCTCTGGCTTGACTAGATCTTTCATGATGCTGTTGGCCATTAGATTCCCATGATCCACTAAAAAAGGAGTAAGACTGCTCCTTATACCAGGGGAGACTGGATGGTCAGGAAGTTAACTTCACAGGAAAACCTCAGTCCCCTGAACTTCAGGCCATGGAAAGAAAGTACCCCAGAAATGTCTCCAAGCTGCCACAGTTTAGGTTTTAGTCACATTCGTACTTCTTGACCATCAGCTTATGATTTGCTGGTTTGGTTTTTTTTGGAGAGTGTATAATTTCTGAAACGGGGGAAGGAACTTGAGCATAAAAACTGACTTCTGCTACCCTTCTGGTCTTGCACCATTGCCTGGGGACTTGAGAAGGGCCAAAAAGAAACTGTCTGTATGTATGATGTTTTATGCTGATGAGACAAGTATGACAAACAAGAATGGAACGCATCTTTGCTGAAGATGGAATATCATTCTATAATTAATTCAATTTTACTTGGGTATCAAGAGCCATTTCTGAATCTTTCTAAAGCATATGCAAAAAAGTCTTGGTGGATGCCCAGCATGAGCAAGCATGGAGAGTACAAGTGCATTCAAAATGATGTTCTTCATTCTTTCTAACGTTCTTTCGGACAGTGAAATCATCGATGAAACCTGAATACCAGTCAGAACATGAATAATGCATAAGTCAAAAGATAGTCCACAAATGAACACAGCATACTGCATAAAAGCTAACAACTCACTGAAAGGCAGAATCATTTAGAAGGATAAGAAAGGAATCTTACATAGTCCTCTCTGAAGAGATCCTCCCTAGAACCATATATTTCAGTTCAAAAAATCCTCAAACACCCACAAATAGAACACTTTGAGCATGCCTTAGAGGGTAAATAAACTTAACTTCAACACCAGGTGATCTAGAGTCTCTCACCATTCTAATCAGGTTTCTTTGATTCTTAGGTGTTTGTTGCTGAGGGAACAAATGACAACAATTTGTGGCTTCCTTTCCATCCTAATTCCTTCCCGACCCTGGCAAAAACATGTTATCTTTTAAGTATTTAGAATCATAGAATTGTTTTGATTGGAAGAGACCTTTAAGATCATCAAGCCCAACTGTTAATCCAGCACTGCCAGGCCACCACTAAACCATGTCCCCACATAGAAAATTTCTGATATGTTATGGAAATAGGATAAAGACTTTATGCCATTTATCCACACATTCACCAATGTATACATATTCTCGATACCACTCTATCATCAGCATTTGAGGCTTGAAAAAATACCAATACTTTAAAAGTTACACTGACCACAGAGTTAACAACATACTTAAGTACTTAGATTAGCTCAAGCCTAAAACTGTAAAAGAAAGAAATTCAAATCCAGCCATTATAACAGGCAGGATGCTCTGTAAATGCATGAGGTCCCTCAGCATGATACTGTGTCATCCTTTCTGCCTCTTTGTAAAGATATTGATAAGGAAAAATCAGAAGAAAAACAGATACTCAAAACTACACCTTCGTAACAGGTTGCTACATTTCTCCGATTTCTGATAGCTGGTTTTGCTTTTATAAACATTTCATTAGCACATCTGAAGAGCTGCTTTGCCTCTTTGCTGTGTTCCACAATACCACAGTATGAACAGCTACAGAGCTGCATTTCCCAGAACACCTGTACTTGCCTTTAAGACATTTATATTCTCTAAACCATTCAGATAGGCTGATAACAGGGAATTTCATGTGGTTGATCACATTTCACTTTCTCCAAGGCATAAAGGTTTCAGGGATAATTCTTTTCCCTTTCTTTAAATCAAACTCTACTTTTCCTTATATTCAGCACCTTTAAAGTGCCTTGTATTGGAATTATTTATTATCTTAAATGAGGTCTAAGAAGAAGTGAACCTGGCTCTCGATAGTCTTCATCAAGCTCAACAGGTTCTCCCAGAAAGCTACAATAAATTACAGTTCCATGACAGACTCCTGCTATGTGTTTAAAAACGGGTATTTGTTGAACCCGATCCTTTCCCAGGAAGTATCTGGTCAATCGCTAAATTAAAGTCAGCAACCAAGCAAAAGCCACTCTTATTTGTAAGCTTCTGATGAATTTTCCTCATAACCACAGCTATTTTGAGCTGAACGCTGTTTGACTGGGTGAGGTACAACCACTCCAGTAAAAAGGGCTTGGTTTCGAGTGCTTAACCATCCTCAGTTAGAGGAGATGTTCTTGATCATTGTCCCACACAAATGGCTTTTGGCCCCAGCTTACCAAGTTCCACCCAGAAAATGTGTGGCTGTCACTGGGCTACCAAAACTCCTTTTATGCTGCTACTCCTGATTTTCACTGCCTGTGTGAAAGTATAAATTGCCAGCTTGTTTGGAATAAAGGGCCACAGCACCAGGGAGCCACAGCTGCTGGCTGGAGCGGCTCTAGGGCCTGTTAGCAGACTTCTGTAGGACACAGCAGCAATGGTCTTTTGCACCACAGACTACTGCCCTTCCAGGCCCTAAATCTAACATACCACTGTGGCATTTCCGAGCTGGCAGCCCACTCAGGTAAGACCAGTACAGTACTGCCTGTATCAAATGCGCTGAAATTGCATCTGAGTGTTCCAGCAGAAGGGAAAGAGTTAACCAGAAATCTTGTATAAATCACATTTTGCAGGAATCACTCTGTTACAACAGATTGTGCAGCACTATTTTTTCCCCCCGCTCTTTCTGATACCGGCACCCTAGGCAAACTTTCTAATTAGAGCAGCAGATGTATGCAGTGCCATGTCTCTGTGAAGTTATTATGCCCAAACCAAATTTTGTCACTAGCAGCCAATAACTCGTTTGTCTACTAAGGGCTTGAAGTGGCCGTATCAATTATTTAAAAACATACTAAGAAGAGGAATCCATTTAAAATCTTCTGGGAACCCCAGTTATAAAACAGTCCATGTTCAGATTTCATTCACAACATTGTCTTTTTGAAAATACACTATTACTAATTAAGGCTTAGTGCATTAGGCCATTAGAACCTGAGTGATTCACGACAGCATAATGATCTTGCTTATCATTTGTGCTTTAATTTATGGGGTACAAAGAAAAAAACAAAGGGAAAAAAAAAAAAAAAACCTAAGCAATTTGCAAAACTGAAACTCATCCAAAAATTGCTTGCAGTAATTTCTCCTGGAAAGTGATTTCACTATGTGTAAGTGCTATGCTGGTAAGAAAACACTGCCTATCAATAATTAAAGTATAATGAAAGTTTCATGTGTCAGAAGACACCCTCAAAACAGGGCTACAAAGAAGAACACTGCTTTTCTTTCAGACAGACCTTCCGCCTTTTAAACATCACAAAGGTTTAAAAACCTTCTCAAAAAAGCATTTTAAATAAACTATTTAGTAAAATACAACTCCTCAAAACACACCAGAACCTGTAACAACACTGGAAACTAACACAGTTGACCAAAAGCTGCAGCAGAAAACGAAAGGGCTGCACAGTGTCAAGCCTCCCTGGATGCCAGGGGTAGCCATGAAAGATGTGGACCGTTACCATCTGATAGGTTTATGAACAGAAACATTGCAGATGGGACACTAGAGAAGTCTAATTTTCTACAAACTTGTGTTTATTTCAAGTGTCTCTGTTGTCTAAGGTAGCCCATTCATATGACTTGACATCCTGGTTGGACTATGTCTAAGGTCTGCCTGGGGCCCACCACAGACAATCTGGGGTCTCCTCCTTGGGGGTAGCATCCTCACCTGTCCAAGCACATATTTGGAAGAAACTAGTATTCTGACCTTTCCAGCCTCACGGTAGGTGTAGCTGATAGCAGCAAACAGGCACAATAGTTACTGGAGGCAAGAGCAGGAAGGGAAGAAGCAGAGTGCCATCAGCCCTTGTGAAAAACAGTCTAAAAATAACAGTAATTCTGCACACCGATTTAAAATTTCCACATCTAATATCGACAAAGATACAAGGTTAGCAGGATTTCCACAGGTCCTTGGTATAAAATCCTTTTTAATATTGACAGAAGTTAGAGAATGAAACATGCTAGGGGGGGATTTTCCAAGAAGCCTAAGTTTTCAACCAGCTGATTCCCGCTGTTTCCTCCCTCTAGTTATTATTGAAGCTTCCTATCTTCACACTACGTGAAAGCCTATATGCCAGCAGGCAGGAGCACCACACAAGCTCAGGATGGGCAGGATTGCTGGCTTGCAGCAGCAGCCCTGAGGAGGAAGTGGCCTTCCAGTATCTGAAGAGGGCTACAAGAAAGCTGGGGAGGGACTTTTTAGGCTGTCGGGCAGTGATAGGACCAGAGAGAATGGATTAAAACTAGAGATGGATCGATTCAGGTTAGACTGTAGGAAGAATTTCTTCCCCATGAGGGTGGTGAGACACTGGAACAGGTTGCCCAGAGAGGTGGGGGAAGCCCCATCC
>WTSP01001905.1:683-10716 GCA_025331215.1 Actenoides lindsayi | reverse complement strand
ATGCCTTCCAGCCCTTGCACCAGCTTGGTACCCTCCTCCGGATAAATTCAAGGACTTTCACATCCTTGTTGCATTGTGTGGCCCAGAACTGCACAGAGTACTCAAGGTGAGGCCGCACCAACAATGATGCCCTTCACTTTTCAAAATAAAGCCATTTCAAGTAAATTCTTGAAACATAACAAGGCCAGACACTTTTATTTCCTGCCCTCTGCTTACATTACTTCAAGAAACAAATACAAAATACACACATTCTTTTTTCCAGTCATTTTAAAAGTAGAAAATGAGTCCAGATACAAAACGTAACTAATTTCCAGCTTCCCAAACAAACTACAGGGGTAAATGCACATGAAATCTACTGCATTATTGGTTAGGACTACCACATATTCTGATACTGAAAATAATTTTTTGCTTAGAGCATAATGTACCTCCTATTTGAAAGACTAATGCTTAGGGTATTTGTCTGTTTAAATGTTGAAATATCAATTGTCACCAACTGATATTTAATCCACAGTAGAAGTGGGGTTATTGTTGGGGGTTTTTTGTAGGTTGTTGGGTTTTTTTGTTTTGGTTTTGTTGTTTGGGTTTTTTTGTGTTGTTGGTTGTTGTGGTTTTTTGTTTTGTTTTCCAAACTATAAACAAATGTTCCTTCTGTCTTTCTTGAACTATTTATAGTAAGGAACCAGAACTAAGCCAAGTGGAAATGAGTCTGCAAAACCCCCATACAGTACTACACGCTGAAAGAGGAAACCTAACCCCCAAAAGAAATTATCAAGGCACTTGACATACCATTCCCTCTCTGAAGAGCAGTACTGAAGACTGGTTTAATATCAGTCATCACATGAATGAGAAGCATGATCAGAACCCTATTGTGTCTAACTTTACACCATTGTCTAGCCTTCACGAGAATGCAGGAGTCCTCACCAGAGCTGAACACTGTCAGGCAAGAGCTTTGCTTTTTAAGCCTAGCCCAGGAAGCCATGAGCAAGCCACGCATATATTTAAGGAGAAAGAAACCAGAACACTGAAACGGTCTCTAAATGGTAGTATAGGAACTAAAAAAAATTCCCTAAATAGTTGTAAGGAGGAGTTTGATCAGTACATGAAAGGAACTGTAACTTGGCTGCAAGAGCAAGGGAGTGAACTGGGTAAGCCAGAAGAATCAGTCTCATCTTCTTCTGAGCATGCAATTCTCTATAGGTGTGCTTAACGGGAGAAAAAGCAGCATTTTAAAAAACATGCTATCAAAAGACACCAGAACCCACAGAACATGATCAAAGCAAAAATCTGAGATCATCAGCTAGCACTTGTGATTTCTCGGAGTTTTAAAATATTTTATTTAAATAAGTTAGCTAGGAGTTTTAAACATACATATTTTATTCTAGTCTAGACTGCACGACCTCATCTACCGCTGTCATATTTCTCACAGAGCTGGGTAAACTCTTCTTTTTCTACTCTTTCTTTCAACGAGTGGAAGCCATAATGTGGTTTTGGGTGAAAAAGAACCAATAAAAGAGAGCCAATAAGACCTAAGAGCCTTATATTTCATTTATTCCAAAATATATTCTAATGTTAGCCTCCTTTCCTCCGCAGGCATTTTACTCTGAATTTATTTTTATTTTTCTCGAATGTTTCTTCTTCTTCCTTCAAGAGGAACTTGCAGCATAGGTTACCATTTAAAAGCAAGCTTCGCACACGCTACACGTGTATAGCACGTTGCAGGTGCAACTCCAAGGCAAAAAGAAGGAGAAAGATGTTTTGTTTGGGATTAATAAAACCCAGTAAAAGTCAGTATGAAATATGCCGGGGACCTTGAAGAAGCTGCACAACAAAGTTGTAAGGGGGAAGCGTGGAGCTACCAGGGGAACTGCTGAGCAGGGGACTTTGCAATTCCCGATTCAATGAAGTGAAGTGAAGTGCCAAGGCACGAGCGGTGCTCTGCTCAACAGGGGTCACGAGGGACAGAGCAGCCACTTGTGAGGGGCACAGTCCTCCTGGAGCCTCTGCCACCCTGCCGCTCCACAAGCTGGAACAAGGGCAAGAAGTCCCACTTGATCACGCAATTAAAGACTCCATCAGCAGGCATGACTGGGGATGCTGAATTCAATAAACAGGCAACATAAATACCAGCTTCTCGTAACTTTTAAATGCTTGATTTTGCCTCCTAAGTGCTTTGAGCGTATTTTTTCCTTTCCAAAACTTCACTATAAATACTGTCCCAGGTGACTTCCTTTCTTTGTGTTACCACTCCAAGTCTTCCCAGCTTCTCTTTTAAATAATTTCTAACTCAGAATCTCAACAGGAATTTCAGGCCAAGACCACAGATCCATCATGAGCTTAAGTCAATTTTATGCTGCCCTTTCCTATGTTTGCCCCATGCCTCTTTGCCTTGAGGCGGCTGCAATGTTAATATGAGCAGTAAGTCAGCTGGATCAAGGACCTGATCTGGAGGAATTTTTCTTTTTTCCTATTACCAGTTGCAGCACATCATTCAGGGGAAGGAAGGAGGAGTGTGCAGAACTCCCTATGCAGAAGCAGCTGGAATTTAGATCAACTTAAGTTGGTCTCGAAACTCCACTTTAAACTGATACTGTACAGCTCCTTTCCAGCCCGCCTTTTTGCCTTCTGCCATTAGTTGTGCTGTCTGTCTTCAAATCCAGCCTCCATCTCCTGATACTGGTCTTGTGCTTTTTTATTTCTCGCATTCTGTTCAGTATTATTAATTTCATCTGTACAACACTTTTCCCTCTTCCATCCTCTCCCAGGGACTCCTCCCCCACATTCACCTCTTTGCACGTTTGCTTACAAATGTACTTTGTACCCGTTTCCTAATCCTTTCCTTGATTCCAGCTACTTTACTATCCCTGATTCTGCCTCCCATCGCTTACATCTCTAGGCTGCACACACAAGCAAAATCTGAGTGAGAGTGCAAATTTAGAAGTTGCTTTTAAGATTTTGGCCTTGAAGATCTAGTCTGAAGCTTGCCTTTGCGATACGCGCTGGAAAGATCTCAAGAGGAGTGGATGATCTGGTATTATCCATATGGCACTGCAGATTTTACCTTCAGACTTGAAAGAGCCACAAAATCCTCCCCTTCCCAGGTTCTTCTGTATTGCCAGGCAGAGGAGTCTTGCCAATCCCAAATGCTAATACAAGCACCCATCCCCACTCAAAAAGCATAAGGAGTCTTAAATCTAAGCTGGTGGCTAGAAACACTCACATCTACAATTCTTTTCTAGTCTCTACCACACATTACCATTTTTTAGTGGCCAACTATAAAAAGAGAAGGAACATAAGTTATCCTCTCCTGGTCTCTCATTTTACTATTGTAGCTGCTTAAAATTTTGTCTATGTACTACAAAACCCAAGGGGGGGGTTGATATGATGGCTCTTTAGTTGATGTCCGTAACACAGAATCATAGACTGGTTTGGGTTGCAAGGGACCTTTAAAGATGATCAAATTCCAAGCCCTGTGCCACGAGCAGGGTCACCTTCTGCTAGACCAGGCTGCTCAAAGCCCCATTCAACCTAGCATTGAACACTTCCAGAGACGAGGCATCCACAACTTATCCAGGCAAGCCTGTTCCAGTGTCTCACCAGTGTCTCAACTCCGACATAGAAAGAATTATCTATGAAGTATTTACCTGCTTCTAGAATTCATAGTGGTTTTATATCAGGCAAAAGTCCAAACACAGGCAAAATTTCTTGCACATACATGGACATTCAGAAACAGAGCTAAAACATTAAATTTGAACTATCACATGCAACCAATAAATTTAAAATGTTCCTATATTTAAGATGTTCTTTATTTAGACCTCAGATTTTAGAAAGGACTTCTAATTTCATCCTGCTACAGAACTGAGCGGTGACGTGTTGCAGAAATCCAGGAATTTTGATCTAGCGATGCAGACTGCCTAGAATATGAGCCAGCTCACACAAGGTAAGCTTCTCTGAGATAATAGTAAAAATGATCATACTTCACACTGTTGTCACTGTTCTGTGAGCTTGTTTCTGAGTCCCTCGCTGAATACCGCTGAAGTCAAAGAACATTTAACAAAGATAGGAATTGCTGAATTTAGCCTCAGCTATACTATTGTACAGGTAGAAAAAGCATAACATAAACCCCACGTTCGGTGACATTTTAGGAGGTGTCTGGCACAGCTGCAACAAGAACTCAAAAGACACAGGCCATGCCTCTGTAATGGTTAAGTGCAAAATAAATCTTAACTTGGAATTTCCGTATTTTTCTAGTCTAAATCATTCCTCATTCATTACTCTAAGTCGAAATGTATAAACCTTTTCAAAGGGTACACATATGAAACAGACCATACTTCTCTACTGGTATCACAACAGGAGGAGGAATCATTCACATTCTTATCTCAATAGAAGTATTACACTTGCAATGCTCTACCCTTTCTGCTCCTGCCACAGCCTCTGCTAGATTATATAAATTGCATTGGGATTTCCCACTGCTGGTAAACCACGGGAATTTTGCCACATATAGAAAAAGCCCTTAAGTCCAAGGAAGCTTATGGCCATGTGCCCACTTCTCTAGAATGACTGATTTTTTTTTGTTTTTTCTTGAGGGGTCTTCTAGGCCCATCTCAGTGCCCTGTTTACCTCCCAGGTGATGGTCCCTGTCTTTTGCCACGTTGTCATTACAGAAAGGTATTGCCCCAAAATGCTAAGGCTGGCCTGTAGATGTTTGTCTACCTTTAGCCCACATCCAGGCCTAAACTAAAGCAGGCAAAACCAGGTGACCCCTCCCCAGACAAGACAGGGAGTTGGGAAAAGCAGAGATCACCCATGGGGTGAAATGAAAGCAGATTTACTGAAACAACAAAACGAACACCAGTACAAAGTATGCAAAGGCATACTCAGCCCAGCCAAGGTTCAGCAGTCACGACAAACAGAAAGGCAGGCCCCAGGAAGAGGAGAAGGAAGAGAAGCAGGGCACAAGGAGGCAGAACCCGCGCAGGCAGCCCTCCAGCCCCAGCAAGCTTCCCCCTTTATACGGAGCGTGATGCTTCTGGTCCGGGATACACCTGTAGCCAACGTGGGTCAGCTGCCCTGGCTGACTCCCAACTGCTGATGGTCAGCAGACCGTGGCTGGCCTGGGATTCTGTCCCGGCCAAACCAGGACAGTGTTTTATACTGAACTCACCCAGGTCAGTGATATCCCTTATGACTGACAAAGGAACTATATATTCATGACTGTTTCATTCTACCAGAGCTGAAATAACTCTACCACTTTGATTTGCTGAAGAATTTTTTTTATATTTTCACTGCAGATTAAAAACCCCACAAACTTTATGGAAGCTCCAGATGACTCTATATTATAAAGATATTGTTGTATGCAAAGTGCCAGTAATTTTGAAAAAGACCGTATCGCTATATATGTCATTTGTATTAATGAAAGTATGATAACAACCAGTCATTAAGAGGGCTAAATTCTCATCATACCTCAGTGGCCTATCCTAAAACCTCATTATGAAACTAAACATTTTTTTTAAGGTTCATACAGAAAAGAATGTCTAAAATTAATAATAACAAATCCTTTTGTAACTATTTTTAAGCTAAGAGACAAATTTTCATCAAATAAAGTGTAGTCCTGAGCTATCCATACCCCCCAAAAACAAATGAAAGAACAAATTAAGTATTTTCTCTGTTATTTAAAGAGGACAAGCATTTTGCTTTCTTACAGCCAATTAAATATGTCCACGGCATTTAAATATATCTAATGCATAGATGAGAAAGTCACAAATCTTGCATGGTAAACAGATCCATAATCAAAATGACTGGATTCATACACCCTGCTAAAAGCACTGCCTGTTAGCAGAAATCAATAGTGCGTTATATATTTTGCCCTATAAACAAAGCTGTAATTTTGTTACTGATACCACTGCAGTGCTGGAATAGATACCCAGTTCCAGGCCTGGAGGTCTAGTAGTGGACTGGATGGGAGAAACTGGCTCCACCCCACTTTAACCAGGAATTCAGCAGGCTGCTCCAAACAGATCCCCCAGGGCAGGGGTGATCATGGACACTTACTGAATCTCATTCTGAAGAGAGCATTTCCTTTGAATTATGTTTTAAAATGTGTCTTCTTTCATGAAGTATGAAATCTTGTATTCATATCAGGCAGATTCTGAATGTTTGTCACAGCTATTCTTACTTTTCGTTGGAGCTGGTGAAGCTGTTACATAGTGTTGTCCAAAATTAACAAAAATATTTTTTTTTCCCCCTTCCTACAAACAATTTCCCCACACAAAGCAGCCTGCAGCCTACACAGACAAGTAGAGTATAATAACTGGATGCAAATCCAGGGAAAACTGGTGTAACTGAAAACATACCACAAGGAAGAAACACGGTAGCTGGAGACTCTTCTCCATAATTATTTGCCATTCGACCTCCTACAAACAGCTGTCATCAGAGAGCTGTGTGAGAACTACCAGACTGTAATTAAGTCTTCCAGATCTACTCTAATACAAAGCGAAAACCAAGCAGATCACTGGACACAAACCACAAGATAGAAGAGTTTAATACTGTAAAGGCTGAGAAAGCAACTTGCTCTATTAGCCCTGAAGCACACAGCCACTCCAGCACCAGTTAGATACTCTGCTTTCCCACAAGCCATGCTCTTCCTTCCCCTGCCATGCCCAAGCACTTGTTATCCCTAACGCTCATCCACGTCCAAGGCTGTGAAGGTAGCTGCTTGTAGCTCTGTTCAGCACCTGACTCCTCAGAGTTACACATGGTTCCCAGGAGAAAAATACTAATTTTCTTCTATGTGTAAGCAAGAGTAGCAGAAAAAAAAACCCGTAAATCATTTTATTACAAAAAGTATACTTCCAGCAGACAAAGTGCAAATAAAAAAGTCACCTTTGCATAAAGTAACCTCATTCATTTTAAGATTACAAATATATGCTCAGATTCAAACACATAGTACCATGTAAAACTAGTAAAGAAAGAGGGATTTACAGAGGAAAAATGTTTCATTTGTTCTCAGATGGATTATGCTCCTGCTTTTGAATGGATATTGTGATTGTATTCTGCATGGATATGGATAATACCGCTGCACCCCATCCCCCCAAAAAACAGGAGAGATAGTTTTTGTTTCCTTTGTTAAAAGTTTAAGGAAATCTGTGATTGATATAGCTTCCTCAAGAAGTATGTTAAAGGAAACAGCAATTGTGCCCTGCAGCAAAATGCTACTGAAACCGATAGGTAGTTGTAGTCTAGGACAGGACAAAATATACAAGTTCTTCATCTGTGGAATCACCACGTTCAGAGAACAAAAACTCCTTAAACTTAAGTATTTTAGACTGATATTACAGATTAATAAAGTGCAATAAGACAAGAAAATCACTTCATGTGGCTAACAGTAGAGAGAAAACCTACCTTACTTTTATATCAATAAGCTCCACACAGTCAGAGCAACTTCTGAACTCTCCCTCCATTACTTTGTTTACAACAGTACAGCTTTATAAGGCTCGTTTCATAAGCAAAAAAAAAAAAAGAAAAAAAAAAAAAAGGCTTTAGAGGTGAATAAATCCCAAGGTCTGAGGTTTTATCCAAGCCTCAAAACATAAACTAAAGGGCTGTTTAATCTAGGTTAGTATGTTACAGAATAACCTAACTGTTGGTGTGCTGCCATTCATGTCAAACTCAACATTAACCTTGCTTCAGCATTTTCATGTCCAACTGAAAGCACTCTGGTCTTCTAGTTGTTACGAAAAAAAAAAATCACATGACTTTTTTTTTTTTTTTTGGTACAAATATCCCATCAATCTTTTTTTCCCTTCGCTGATGTTAACAGTTTATCAGCCGGCACAAGGAACTTAGCGAACAGATTTGTGAAACGAACACTGATTTTTCACAAACAACTGAAAGACACCAACATAATTCTCTTTAAAACCCATGAGAAAAACAATGCTTAAACTTTTCCAATTCCTGACACATTTCAGCGTTGCTGTGGTAAAAGAAAACATTTATTTGTAAACAAGCCGTACGCACCCCATGTAAAATCTAACCAAAATGAGACACTGTAGAGCTGTTGGCAATCGTATCTTTTGGTAATAGCCTAAATCCTGACATGTCGAGGTAAAAAAACCTGATGAGTGCTGAACACAAGTAACTCCTAGTGACTCCAGCAGGAACTGTGGATCTTTCAGCCTTCTCTGGATTAAAATAAGACGACACGATTTTTATCGAGAGAGTAAGAGCTCTCCTGTGCCACACGTGATTTTAACAGCAAACTCTATCAAAGCAGAAAAACTCTATCACATCCCAGGGCTTACCCAGAAATTGTGTTTAGCCAACAGTCAGGGTTCAGCAGAACAGCAGCTGACAAGTTAACATACATCATCCTCATTTATTTATTCCAACTGCTAGTGCACTGTCCTGGATTTCCACCTCCGTTTCTCCCTCCTGCACAACGTTCAGGGATGATGCAGAAAGCACATCAGGTGCTTCTCCCCTCGCTGCTATCAAGCGGTGTGAACGGCACAGCTCGCTCCAAGCACGCTTCCCGCTTTCACCACACCAGCCAGCCACAGAAGAAGGAAAAAAAAAAAATCCCAAGGCAAACTTGTGCAAAATAGTTTAATTTAGGCTAACAGGAGAAATAAATGCTGGAATGCCTCTTGATACCACAAGGCTACTTTCCAGGACTGATCATTTTTTTTGTTGAACATCATCTATACAGCACGTGGGAAGACAGGTTATTTGGGACTCGCGTTAACTAGACAGACACCATCTATGTTCCTATATCCATACGGCATCAAGGCCTCCAAACACAGACAACAGCAACCTGTTCAGTGCATGTGTAAACTTTCAGATGGAAAAACTTACCCAATCTGTTAGAAAACTATGTATACAAAGTGCTCTTTCACGTACTTTGGATCCACCGGATTCATAAACAAAAATCAGGTTTCGCAGCCAGACAAGTGTAATAATTTTAAGCTCTGAGCATCTGAAACGGCATCACGGGGAAAAGCCACGCAAAAGAGCTAGGGGCTGTTATTTTGCTTTATATTAAAGTGACACTTGGCAAATGGCACCCTGCAAGTTACGCCCTAACTCCTTGTTAAAAATTGATATTACCCCACTTCCCATACATAGGTAAAATACACAGTTGAAAGCACGCTAAAAGTATGGGGGGAATATCCATGAAACAGATAAATAATTACTTGATTGCCTCTGAATAATAAATAGTTCCCCAGCAGATTGACAGTAGACTGTTTTACTGTAGAAACACATTGCTGTTGTCAACAGGAACAGTCAGATGAACAGCTGAAGAAAGAAAAACACTCTGAAACAACTTTGGAATGGGGCAGTAAACCAGGCTGCAATGCTTCTGCTGGCTGGGCAAACTAACAACGTTTCAGCTCTCTTTTTCTCCCCGAACAGCGTATGTGACAGCAAAGGATCCATTTCTCTGGCCCACAAGGCTATTTTCCCCAGTTATCCCTGGAACAACACTGTCTTGGGCTGCTGGAGAAACAGAAAAGCTATCAATTCACGTCAGCCCTGAAGTTTTCCCTCTCGGCACTCCCCTCCCGAGAAGCCGGGAGAGGGATGAGGGCCATCACCTTGCAGGTGCCAGAAACGATCTACGGAAAGGCGTCCTGGAGCACAAGGTACCAAACTCTGGGGAGAGCTTTGTATCCTTCCTGCATCCCCGACCAATTTCTCCATCGGCAGCCTCTGCCGCGCTCCTTGCTCTAACGTACAGTAGCTGCTCGGGAGCTCGATCACTCACCACGCCATAAACACAACATACGAACGCACTGCACACGTAACTATGTGCACAACACACACACGGCCTCTCGAGACACACGTGCACTCGCTCCCCGGCATCACATGCAGTTCTTTCCAAGTCCCCTGCGTATTGCTTAAAAACAGAAACCACACACACACACACCCCCCCCCAAAAAAAAACCCAACCAAACAAAAAAACCCAACCAAAACCTGGGGGGGAAAAAAGAATCCAAACAAAAAACGCCCCACGAAAAAAAAAAAACCAAACTAAAAC
>WTSP01001904.1:35587-57733 GCA_025331215.1 Actenoides lindsayi | reverse complement strand
AGGAGAGGAGAGGAGAGGAGAGGAGAGGAGAGGAGAGGAGAGGAGAGGAGAGGAGAGGAGAGGAGAGGAGAGAAAAAAGAGAAAAAAAGAAAGGGGAAAACAGAAAAAAAAAGAGAAAAAAAGAAAGGGGAAAAGGAGCCACGAATCTGGGTGTGTAATTTATATATGAAGGAAAGTTTAAACCAGTGTGACTGGCAAGAATACAATGTTACTAAAAGCCACAGACATGCTAATTGGAGAGTCATTTAAGTAAACCCTATTGATCTTGTAAGTTTGCCAGTTTTCAATTTTCACTTCTGCTTGAAAACAGCTCAGAAAATAAGACTTAACCAGAAACTCGTGATTGGTGACTTTTTAATCCAAATTTTTAGCAAATGTAACTGATCTATCTTGAGGGGTGCTTTAGTTTGACCAAGGGAACACTTATAGAGAGCTTTCCTTTACTCACCTGAACTTCCCCCAGCATGGGCTGGAGATGCACACTCAGGACAAGCCAGGTCCTGTGTGCTTTTCTCCTGCAGCTGCAAGCCAAGATATTTTTTTTCTTCAATGGTGATCTTCACTGCCAGCAACCAGTTTTAGGTCTCTGAGGAATAACCACCAGAGGCCTGTGACACCTCAGCCACACCACTGCAGAGGTGGGGGAATCCAAATGGTCAGGCTTGGCTCAGCTCAATTTTGTGCAGTTCTCACAGCTGTGCCCAGCACAGGAGAGCCAAGCTACTCAGAAATTTGACTAACATTATCATCTTTCTGACAGTAAATGAATGTTACTGAAGTCTAACAGGTCAAAAATGAGCTTAGTATGGCAATTCACATAAAGGAACAAAAAAAGAGAAGCTTTTATCCCATTATCCCATTCCTCCTTTATCATTTGGGCTGTAGTTAAGACAAACTCGACAGAAGTGGCCAAAGCAGGTACTCCTGGCTGTTCAATCTGCTCCTCTGCCCCAGGTTAGGAAGACCTCGTGATCCCTGAAAGGATCACCATCAGCTGCTAGGCGATCCTGAGCTGCAATAGAGGGATGGGCTCCTTCTCCCTCTCAGAAAGAGTGTCAGTAAGCAGGCACAGGCTTTCCACATTCTTAAGCAAAATATTTACTTTACAAGCGCTGAAACAAAATTTGGAAAAGTGAAGCATAATATTTATTTTGACAATGTTAAATTGCATTAAAGTTGAAAGTGAAAATTAGATGCATGCACATACACCAAGGGCATTATCCACTAATCACAGGAACATAAAAGAAGTGGAAAATATCCTCCTCCACTGCCACTAGAAAAGTTGGTCTGGACTAAATTACAGGCGAAATGTATAATTAAGCAAGCTATTATTACCCAGTGTCTTAGCAGATGCTGACCTCATTTATGGTGATTTGGATAAGAATTCAACTGAGGTTTGACTTCACAGCTGTGTCCATGATGCTTTGGACCTGTTGTGCTGCCCCAGAAATTCCCAGCATGTTAGCACTGATGTCTAAGTGCGGTGCTTACGGTTTCCTATCATCCTTGGCTGCTGACTGGGGAACTTTTCTTTAGCTTCTTAGGGAAGAGAAAATGGCTGCACCAATCTGTCAGACAGGCTTTATACTGGAAACCTGTGTCTAATTACTTTGAAGAAGCTTTAATATTCCACCAGTACAAGAAGGGAGGACCTTCCACTGTTGTGTTATTTTTCTTTATTATTTTTTTTAATTATTTTTTGCAGGTGTAGGCTTGTGGCTTAGTTACTGAAATAATAATTCTGTTGGAAATATCATTGGCATGAGAGACGAGCTGCCAAAGCGTTATGGGCCCGGTAATTTGTACATGGAAATGAGGATCCAGAGGACAACATGAACATCAGTGGCCCGAGGAGCTTATGATTAAAACATGATGCTGAGCTTTTATGATTTCTACAGCTAATTAGCAAGATTTATAAGCATCTAACAAAAACCAAGACTAGATACAGTGATGATCTTTATTTTCCACTTAGAGCAGAAAACTACTGTGTTTTAAAATAGCAGGGAAGGGAAGACAGGAACAAACACCCTTATCTCTTCATTTGCTCATGATTAGCCTAATTACTTCTTTCCTTTCCATAGGATAAGTGGATGTCTCTCAGGTGGCAAGCATGAAGTCTGTGACTTATTCACACCAATGGCAATACCGCACTGATTTAATCAAGAAAATGTTTCCCACTGTTTCTTTATGGCTTCAGACTAGCACTGGTTTTGTTTTCCAGCAGCATGTTGGGGGAATGTGAAATGTCTGAAAAAGCCACCTCCACCAATATATACTTGGGTGGTTCTGTTCCCCAGAGGTGCAAAAGGAAAAGGAGGGAGCCTGGAAAAGAAATTCTCAGCTAGTTCATGGAGGAATAAAGGGCTTAGTCTGTAGCCATAGACCTGCGAGGGTCCGTGCTGCTCCCAGGAGGCCTTCTGGCCAGCAGTGCCTGTGTGACCTGCCTGTGAAGTTCCCAGTGTGCACAGAGGGGCTGTGCATGACCCAAGCCTTTCCCTACGGCTTCAGCACTTCCAGAAGCTCAAACATAGCCATGGATTGAAAAACCCTTGGCCAGTGTGTAAAACTCTTCTGGTCTTCCTGGACAAACCTTTCAGGCAGTAAATGAGACATCATCCAGAAAACTCAATTGCATGGACATCCCATCGCATAGGATGAGCCTTGCTCAAAGTGTAGTTAAAAAACCGAATCTGTTGGTAAAGGAATTGCTCCAACACAGACCCACAGCATGTGAAGTCAGATGCAGTGGGTGGTTTTGTTGTGATTGCAGCCAGCTCCTGTGCACAGCATAGCTGAGATTTCACCTAGAATGCAGCAGGCTGTTTTGGACAGCTTTGTCTTTGGGAAGAGGGTCTCCAGCCACTGCAGGTGTTACTCTTTTTCAGCATCTGCACTGGGCACCTCTCCCATTTCTGAGCAGAAATGCAAAGACAATAGGTGGGTCTGTGCTGCCCTTGCTGGAAATTGTGACCCATGATGGGGGACTGAGAGCCCCACTGGGCCTTCAGCTGCCTGGGCAGCAGTGCTCCCCTGGGCACAGAGCTACATGGAGAGAGATGTGTTGTGCCTTACAGCTATCCCAGGCAAGCCTGACCTTCAGTGGGCTGTACTTCATTTTTTTGTCAGCTGTAAAATTCTAGCGGCAGGCACAGCATCTTCCTGTGTCTATGGAAAGTGCTTTAACCATTCTGTATGTTGACACAATGTAATAATTAAAAATACATTGTCTTATTACACAGTGTGACCACAAAAGTCCATTTATAAAGCTCCATCTATTTATACTGGAGCTGTGTTTCCTCAGCTTAGAGATATACAAATACTAGTCTGCCATGCTTAATAGTATCCTAGCATTTTATTCTTTTTTAATGAACCACTGTCATCACCTCCTCCAGTAATTTTTTTTCCTTGTTCCTCTATTCCTAGGCAGTTGGCTTAAATGGCTATAATGGGATAATTTCCACTCCAGTGATGGTTTGGCGCTTATGTTAAACAGTGCCCAATGGCTGGCACAGCCTTAGGACACAGAGTTTGACAAAGCTTATGGTGAGACCCATAGTGGAGTGGTGCCATACTCTCCACTTGAACCTCCAAAACCAGTCCATTTTTTTGGTGACATGGAGTAGGAGCAATTACGTAGACACATTTTTGGAGAGTTTCTGGTCTAACAGTAGATAGGGAGATTTAGCCAGCACACTTCCACTGAAGCACCTAGCATCCTGCTTTCATGGCCAGAGGTTCTTCAGACCATGTTGGCATCTCCGAATGCAAAATGCCCGCTGAGAGGAACATCAGCAGAGCCTGACCTCATTGTATAAACTCAGGGCTGAATACAGATGCAAAGCTCTCAAAACAGGGCTGTGGGTGAAAGAATCTTGCCCTGCTGGAAAATGGAATGAAGGCCTGGCCTTGGCCAGCATCACGAGGACACCAGCAGAGCTTGGACTAGTGTTAGTGGATGCAGGAGGAGAGCAGGGTGGGGGAAGCCCCCCCTCACCCCAAACCCTCCAACACTGGGACCAGGGTCTGCCCAGCCTCTTTTACAGGTGTGCAGGGAAACAGGAGAGCGATAGGCTGCTAGGGCTCTCCTCCCAAGCATGTGCACTCCAGATGTGCCAGGAGTGAAAGCCAGCCAATATGGAATATTATTTATAATAACAATAATAACAATATTAATAACATAAGAACATCTGGTAGTGTTTTTTTCCATCTACCATTTGGCTGGAGGCAGAGCATCCGGGTGACATGACAATCAGTATTTCTGTTTCCAATTTAGCCCCAGCTCAGCTGCTGTAGTGACTCAGAGATGGGCGCTTGCAGGGACATGTCCCTGGCTCCCCAGCTCAGCCAGCCCCACAAGTGTCTCTCCTGTCACTGCTGACAGCAAAAGCACCTAAAATCGTCTGGGTTTGGGTTTTCTTTATCAGCTGCTTCACAGAAGATTGCAAGGGGGTTTTTTACACTTCCATGGCTCCTTTCCAACCTGCCCTGTGAGGAAGTTACTCAACTACAACGGTGTGTGGTTTCAGACAGAAAATAAAAGCTAGCTGTTTTGAAATCAAAGCAGAAGTGGTTCTATTACACATTTCACGCTATTGAAAGTATATTTGACTAAATACATATTTAAACCATTTTGGTATTGTTTTCAATTTTAAGGCTTTCAAATGTGTCCAGTAAATATATCACTTCCACCTACAAAGAGTTCAGTTTTGACACGCAACCAACATCCAGACTAAAAAATTAGTGCTGTGATTAAGAAACAGTCCTCAAGCTTTTCTTTCATCATTATACTGCCAGAAAGCTAAAAGCAAAATTACCATAGAAGCTGCAGCTGCTGGTACTAAAGTGCTCCTATAGATAGTTGTAGTAGAAATCCTTTTACACACCCTGCTCATCATTAGTGTCTCCCAGAAAGTTGCAGGCTGTGGTGTTGATTTCTTCAGGATCTAGTGCACAGAGGGTGGATTCCTCCGTCATGGCACAGGCTTCACTTCAAAGCGGGTAACACATTGTGCACAGACTCTCATCTGCTATAAATTTACACAGGTTGATGACAAACTTAAAATGTGCACTATTAAAACTTCATGTTCAAGAATAATGTTCATTTAAGTATTCAGACGTTCTCCCTCAAGTCATTAAAGACTGATTGATGTAGAGAAAATGAGGAGGCCCCCTTATGCCTTTGGAGGCACATGTCCTGTTCCTGTCCTTGGGGTCAGCCAGCCCTGCATGTATGCTCAAGGACAAACACGGCCCCAGCACTCATTATATTATCAAATTTGCATATGAAGCAGCAAAAGTCGCTGATAAACAGAAAACCTAGGTTTTTGGCTCAGCACTTGTCCAATTATTAAAATCAGTTGCTTTATACGGTATCTTAAATCCATTTCTCCTAATGCACTTTACACACCTCTCTGTCACTAATAGGTTAGATTAAATCTAATTACACAGCTAGACCTCCTGGTTTATGCAGCTGAATTTACAGGGCAATGCAAGACTGCTCCCTTTACCTTTGGCTCCAATGTAGTGATTCTTAAAATAAATAAGGTGAAAATTTAAATCGTGCAGCACTATTTGTAATTGGCAAAAGAGAGGAATTTTGGTTAATTCTACCTTCAGCCTTATTTTAATCCCCATGGAGGTTTCCTGTTGTCACAAATACTATTAGCACATGAAATCTGCTGACTGCTAGAGTTTGGTGAATAATGAAGGAATTTCCATACCCTTAAATCTGACACATTTTCTGAAGCAGGTGCTCAGGCTAATATATGTTACAAAGCTCCCCTGGTTGTTTCAACACTAACTTACAGTAGCCAAGAGCCTGGAGCTCTGTCAAGCAAATTCGGGGTCAGACTCTCATCACTTGATTAGAGACCTGGTAGCTCCTCTTATTCTTGGGGATACTCAGAATACTAACCAAGTGGGGATCCAACACTTGCTCTTCTTTTGGATGTCATGGCTGGCTCTGGGTGCAGTGGATATGGGGCAGCACACAAACAGACTAGAAATTTGGCAGCCGAGTAGCCAGAAGAGATGGGAAAGAGGCAGTATGGGAATGAGCAGACCTGGGAAAAAGAAACTGGTAAGGAACAAAGCAAGAGCTGTAATCAGAAATCATCTGAAACAATGCTGTTTAATATGTTATGCATAACAATGTCCTTGATGGCCGTCCAGGACTCTCAGCTTGGGCCAGGAAACTGTCAGCTAGAAAGGAGTAAGTTGTTACATAGGTTCATGCTATTAATAGTGACAGTGCTCAGTAAATCTTACCTTGTGTGCTGTAAACAAGTTTTTATTCCTATGGCTCAGGACAAGTCCTTCCAAATCCAGAATTTATCTGTCTCCCAGCTACACTGACCAGCAGTCCAGCTTTGCAGGCAGAATTGAAACACTACAACACTAAGCACTGCATTGGTTGCATACCTTTTTTTAGCATAAATAGATGTGATTCACCTTTCTCTTGAAAGAGGATGAGCCTCCCAGTTCAACTTGTCCTCCCCTTCCCACATTCTACCTCTCCATAGCAGGGTCTTCCCTCTCTTCTGCAGGGCATTCCCTCACATATAAGCTCTTCTGCTTTATATGAACTGAAGAAGTATTGGTGGCAGTCACCTGCAAGGGTGAGAAGTAGGTTCCTGCCTCTGTCTGAAAGATTTGGTGGGATCCAGATCTCCATGGTCTCTAGAGAGGTTTCACAGACTAGCATGACAGCCTTGCCTCTTCCAGTGCTTTCACTGAACAAGAGAACTAAATCCTTGTACCCAAAGGTGACAGCTTCAATAAGGAGACTGAAGTCCCCCACCACAAATCTTTCTAAGTCTTTTTTTCCTAGAAGGTGGGTTAAACAGACTTGGTTAAACAGACTTCCTGCCAGGAGGACCTGGCAAAGGAGGGGTTTCAAACTGGGTGTACCACAGACTGGGTAAGCAGGTAGAGCTGGAAATGCCTAAATCTCTTTTCAGTCCTTTGGGGTCTGCCTTGCTTTACCATCAGAGGTAAGCAGCGAGCCAGCCAGTCTCTGAATACTGGGTCTCTGTGTAGCAGATGACTGAACACCTTCAGGCAGGGGTGCTCTGGTCCCTACTCCAGGCTTTAAATAGTCTATTTTCAAGAAATTTGGAATATCAACATTGATTTTCTGTTAAGATTTTCATTTTTCTTTAAAATGCAGGTGTAGCAGGCTGATGAAAGGTCCCCAGAGCAATGTGTGTTACAGAAAAATCAGGAGTGAGTATCAGTGATTCACTCCCATATTTCTGCAGGCATGAAATCTGAAAGAAAAGCTTGTTTAGTGCTGAGCAGCACACTATTATGGAAGGACAGAGAAATCAAATAAGAGGAGAGGGTGAACAAACTTCAGACCACACTAAACAATATCCCTAAGAATACTGCACTTTATTTTTGTTGGTCTATGTGTTTTTCAAAAAGGTGTCTTGGAGTGTCACTCACTGGCAAGACACCTTCCTCTCCTTCTGGGAAAAAAAAACCCCACGTCTCTACCAAAAAAGTCCTGGAGAGGAGCAGACACAGTCTATCTGGCGATTAAATTTGTCTGTCTCCAAGAGCTTCATGACCTTCCAAGCATCAAAGCCCACAGATTTGCTTCAACATTCAGGCTTATTCTTTGGCGAAGAAAAGGTATTGACTAGATTTACCCTTGATTTCCAAAAATAGTTTATGGGCTCCCTGCACCCATGCACACACTGGAATACTTGACACTTGATACTTCTGAGTGTTTCAGTCATGGGACCATGGGGTTGCTGTGTCTTCTCAAAGAGGCTGCTGCTAGCTAGCAAGTTAGCACTGCCAAGTGAGCTGTCGGCTCATGTTGTGGGGGAAGAGAAAATACTTCTCAGATTCATCAAGAGAGGACCTTGGAGCGGTCAGTAAATGAGAGAAGTGAAGATGACTGGTGTCGTACTGATTGCTGTCAGCAAGCAAGTCAGAGTACAGTCCCTTCCAACCGCTTTGTCAGGAAGGACAAAAGACTAGGGCTGAGGAAGAGGAGAAGCCATCCAGCCCAGCAAATCAGGATGGACAGTCCATCTCTGCAATGGGTAAATGAGCTGACCCAGATCCTACCACAAAATAGCAGAAGCTGAAGGGCTAAGCCCACTTAACTTTAACCAACTTTTGCTAATGTGGGACTTTAAACCACACATTTTGGGGGATCAAGAAACAAGAGTGCTACCGGCTGCATTACAATGAACAAAATGAGCAGCAAAGTGACTGCATGTGGGTAATAAAAATAATAGCCAGTGGGAAACATGAGGAAACATTTAAATGATGCAAGAGAAATGATATACATCTGAGTATATTTTTCATAGGCAAATAGATGAAAACTGGTCCTCCAGCAAAGCTGGGGTACAGCCAGGGACTTAAATGTTGCAATGTTTTAATTTGCAGATTTCCTGTTGCCTAGCAGACTCCTCGGTCAGGAATTAGACAATTCCCAGTGAGAATTAGGTGCCTTAGAATAGTATTCCTAGAAACCAGCGCACTGAGCATGAAGTTATTTACACTGGCCCAGAGAAACCACAGAAGAACAGAACAGGAGCACAGTCAGAGATAGCAAAACTATCTCTCTCTGCTCAGTCCTGAATCTCCTCCTGAAGGTAGCTGTCCAAGCCCAGCTAACCCTTTGTCACAAACAGATACCTTGCTCTGTTCTTCACCTCACACTGCACTCAGGATCTCTGTGGGTAGATCATGCTCTACAAAGAAGGGAAAGCTGCTTCAAATTTTCATGCTGCCTGATCTGCAGAAAGGATTTGGTCCTGACTGATGCACATCACATGACAGCACCCATATCAAATCAGGTTCATTTGCACCCTCTCCCTCCCCCAGCGACTATGCAAAGTGCAACGGCTTCAACAGGAGAAACTGGGGAAAGGCTTACCTTAAAACACCAGTCAAAGCAGTAAGCTGAATGCTGACATGGGATGTCTGAGTACGCTATTCACGTTTTTGTTCCAAATCAGCCAGAGAGTGTGAGTTTGCAAAAATATCTGACTTCCCAAGTCAGCCTTCTGTCTACTGGGTAACATCTGTCCAATACATCCTAAAAAACCCTTATTTATAGCTGCCTGCAAAAGCAAGACCCAGTCTAAGGATGCATGAAGGCTGACCTACAGCTGCGAAGACATGATCCATTTGAGAAGTTGCTCTGAAAGAACTTGGAGGTTAAGTGGGACTCTGAAATGACTGGCCATACCAAGACGGAAGCTGTGGTAAACATGACAACAGACACGGGTTTAGATGGACAGCATGGCCTTTCAACTGTGCCTGGAAATTGGGATTTAGGTGCCACAAGAAATCTACCCATCTGATACAGACACAGCAATCCTATAGCTGCCTATACTACTCACAGTAACATGAAGAAGCAGATAAACTTTGTAAAAGCTTAATCTGAAAGATTTTCACAGCCAGCTCTTTGTCAGCATTTCCTCACCCCTGTGTTAGGCATGGAAAATCGATAGAAAGACTCTTGTTTCTTGCCTTGTGCTTGCTCCCCTGTGAAAGAGGGCTCTGCTCTCCCTGAGGAAGAGAAGCGCAGCTATTTCTTTTATAATGGATGCAATAGCTGCTGAACTCTGCCAGAAATTTACCTTCTCCTTAAGCTCCTTAATTGTGTACAAGAGTAATATTTATCTGAAAGCAGCTGAGAGCTGCATTAAAAAAAAAAACACAAAAAAAACCCAACTATCCCAAAGAATATTTTATCCAGCTAACAGTACAATGCTTCTGCACAAGCAAAATCTATTCATGTAACCCTTCCACTGATTTTGGTTGGTATACAGACCTTAAGACACTGAAGAAACCTGCTTTAACATATTAAAAGTATACTTCTCATTGTCAAATTTAAAATAATCTTTAGAGTCTAATCTTAGAAAAGTGTTTTGAAATCAGCATGAATTATACATGCTTTAGACTTGTATTATGGATTTTTTTAAATTTAAGGTAAATGTGCACTAAGTCATTTTCATAATAATGTCTGCAATGAAGCATCACTCCCTGTCTCAGATCCAGTGGATTTCTGCCTCTGTGGCTGCCAGTGAAACACTTACTTCCCTCTGTAGGCAAGCAATTTTTCAGTAGTGTCTTATCTAACTCCTTAAGGCAGCTCCTACTAGATAAACCACAGCAATTTGAAACCCCGGGAAGGCAAACTGCAAACTTCCTTGCCAGAATGGCTGTAAACATACAAGCAAACATGCTCTCAATAAACAAAAGAACCTTTGATTTAATGACAACACATGCCAATAGCCATCTTGTTTTCTGCTAAGAGAATATTCTAGACCAAAAAGATTGAGATAAGCAGCACTCAAACAGTGCTGTTGATGTAGATGTCTGATTTGACCAGTTAGGGATATGTGCTTCAGGAAAATGTATCGAATCTGACCCGAGTAAGAGAAGTCAAAAAATAGAACATGGTTCTGACCATACGAGACCATCTCCCGCCTCTCAACAATACCCTACACTACTCCCTTATTATAATTAAGGTTATGTGGGATATTATTGGTGGCAAAACTTTAAATAAACAGGACCTATTTAGCAATCGGCTGGACAAAACAATAGCAAATAGACCATGAAAGCAATAATCCTGTGCTGGCAGAGATGGACACTGGATGATCTAATTGACCTTCTGAGTTTGAACCTTGTCATCTATCACTGGCTATGGGCTACAGAAGAATGAAAAATGTGTAAGATGAAAACAGGTTTAACAATAGAAAAAGAAAACACAAATGCAAATGCAGAATGCAATACGATTGCTCAAGATGCAAATTATAACCAGACTGAGGGACAGATTAAGAAATGATGAATATACTCAGAGTGCCAGACTTTAAATAGTAGGTTATTGCAATGCCTCCTTTTTAACCCCACTCAGTCACTTAGCCAGCAGTAAGTTGTCTTTGCAGAATGCATTCAGGACATAGGTAGAAATGCATGTCCAAAGCTCCAATTTCACTTCTAGTTCTGCAACGCCTTAAAGACAACAATCCAGACTTCATTTTATAACTGGAAGAGTCACAGAAAGCAGCTCATCTCATCCACAGCAGATGAAGGCTGGATAAAACCTGTGACTGTGGATGATGGTACAGTTGACACCTCACCTCTGAATACAGCTCTATAAACTCCGATTTCCCAGAGTTTATACTAGAGGCTATGCCAATGGTAGCGCTGCAATTAGCTGAAAAAATGCCTTGGATTTCTACTCTAATCAGCCTAAAAATCTTTGGTTTGTAGGACAAGTTAAGCTGCATTGCTTCCATTTCTGCTGACTTGTTATCACTGTGCATATCCTGCAGACATCCCCAATAGGCTAGACATCACCTAAGGACAATAAACATGCTAAGAGCTTCTCAACATTCTTGCTCCTTCAAGATGTAATCACTGAAGGATTCTCCATCCTCTTCCCCAGGCTCAGGCCCATCACCCCACCAGGCAAAATACAGGAAAAGAGACTCTTCTGCTGCTCTAGGACTGCTCTCCTTCCTTCCTTTGCGAAACACTGGACTCGCTTCCCGATTCCTGGTAAAGAAGCATTCCTGGTGGGGTGCATTGTGTCCAGCTGAAGCTCAAAAGCAGAAATTTTATAAGACAGAAAAGAAGGAAAAGTGCTTGTGTGGGACCACAGCTCTGCTCCCTCTCATTTCTGCTACTCAGCTCAAGGTTCAGAGAGCACTGGGGTTTCTGCAACATCAGGTAAAATGACTACACTTTGCTTCAAACATACCCATGGCTTCTAAGGGGATTTGCTGGGAAGTGTCACTGCCTGCTGGAAAAAACAATGGGAGCCAGTCAAGCAGCCATCAGTTTTTATGGGTTGGCATAAAGACATTTCTATTATCGACACTTCAAGTTGTTTAATTACAAGATTAAGCTATGATTTTGCAAAGTGACCAGCTCAATTGCCAAAGATTTTCTTACCTATTACTAACTCTTTTATCCAACAAAGAGTGCGATACAGAAATGTTTGTAGATTTTTATAAGACCACATCATTCTTCAGTTAAGAAAGGTTTAGAAATACTACCCTTATTCAAAATACTCAAACATGTTACAAATCTCCCTATTCTCTGCCATGCAACTTTCAAAGCTAGAGTAAGAACGGAAAAATAGAACCTTAAACCAGACAGATCAGCCACTCCCAAGATCTTAGCTGCAATACAACTGGAGCTGGAAGCATAGGGGTGACTCTTTATTTTGCAGTTTTCCAATTTCTTCTCCTGCAAGTAGAATTCCTAATAAACATAGGTTCATTCTATTCCTCAGACTCTTTAACAAAAGCAATTTCTGTCCTCTGTCTCTAACTAAAGGTCCCCAATCTCAGCATTATCCCAACAGCTCTAATAAACATTAACAGGTCTCCACTGAACAATTTCTTTGCAAATCAGATTGACACAGAACAATTTCCTTGGCCAAGAAAACCAAGAATTCATCCAAAAAAAAAAGGGGGGAAAAAACCCCACCTTTCCCTTCAATTTTCAGGCAAACATACAACTGTAATAATATTTGAGGATATTTTATCATCAAAATCAACTACTTAATTCTTAAACAACTTACAATATGTAGCTGCCCATACAACTAAACTGCTGGTCTGTCCAAACAATTAGTCCATATTTTAAACCAATGATAACAGGCAAGATTGTGGTTTCCATAATAAATAAAATGGTCATTTTTAGTAGAAACCATACTTTCTGTCTGTTTCTCCAATATATGTTATGTATATTGATGTAGTTAATACTCAGATGACAACCGATGGAGAATAGAAAAGAAACCGAGGCTGGCATAGATCCTACTTCATCCTGAGTTTCTGCTTCTGGGATAGGAGTCAGGAAAGTAAAGGTCTTGGTAAACTTCATTCTGTCATAAGTAATGAGTGTTAAAGAGGAAGGTGAATCCACAAAGAAACCAGAACAAGATGAGACCTTGGGATTTCAAACTCTCTTCCAATTCATATAAACAGAGACTATTTCCTTTGGGTTTAAATCCCTACCCCACCTTATTGCTCTGTTGCATATTATGAGACTCCAACTATTTACCTGACTGATTTACCACAGTATGTTCCCAGAAGAACTGCTGTCTCCAGGAGAACTCACATCACCAGTGCCCAGCCCAAGAGATCGGCTGCTCTACCACCTGCGAAGGGGCAGGAGATTTTACTGGCAAGAAGCAGACAATTTTGGAGCCAAGCACAGGGCATATTCTGGTTCTCTGAAGCCCTGCACCTCAGGGCACAGTGTCCTGCTGCAACAGAAAAGGTACTGACAGCACAAAATAAAGCATCTCAACACAGCAATGCTGGCTTCCCACCATGGTGGGGAGAATGGGTGTCTTTCTTGCCCTGTGACACCCAGGCACAGATCCCTTTCCCTTCTAGCCACCTGTCCAGGCAGGTGCTAAGAGGGGGACCCATCACTGTCTGCTAGTCTGTCACCTTGAAGCCAGCGATAGCAGGAGCCCCTTTCTCACGAAAGACCAACTAAAACAAAGACTTGGGACCTTCAGCACACAAACCCAGGCTTTGGTGGGGGCTTTTTGGGCTGGGTTTTGTTGTTTTCTTTTTTTTCTTTTTCTTTTTTTTTTTTTATTCAGGCAGACATTTATGTAACAGGGAGCACCTGAACTAACTGAAATCTAAGTAACGATGTGGGGAAGGGAGCAGGGGAGGAGTGGGGAAAGGAGTGGAAAAGCTTGGTCATCAGTAATTCCTTACCTATAATAATTTCTAAAGCTGGCTAAGCACCTAAGCATGTGCAAAACTGCATAGACTGAAGTCTTCCTCTGGATTACCTCCAAGACATTTATTAGAGCATTCAGAATTTACAAATATGCATATACAATTGCAATTAATGAGATTATGGATTTGATTAGATCCCATCATTCCCAGCTCACTGTACGAACAATAACGTTGGAGGGGTCAGTTGCCCTTTCTTATTCGAAGGACTTGAGCCAATGTAAAATTACTAAGTGGGAGGCGAATTAAAGCATGTCACTGGAAACCGGACAATTTAAGTCTCTGGAGATATACATCTGGTTTTATAGTTCATTCTTTGATATTTTTCTTTAAAAGCCTGAAAAAGTACAAGCAATTGAATACCAATTAAACTGTTACAGTGTCTGCAGGGCTTTTTTTCCATTACAGGTTCAATAACCTAAATGAGGCATTTTAGTTACTTCTACAGAGCCCAGTTTTACAAAAACACCCCACCCCCAGCCCCACAAGCCTTTGAATGCTGAAAGCCCTGGTTTATAAAACCATGTATTGAGCTCAGTTCTGAGGAAACTCAGAAGCATCAGTGCAGTTATGTATCTAATAGGACAGGCAGCAGATAGGGGTCATTTCAAAGAAAGGCACCTCTTCTGTCCCCCTCAGAACAGCTTTAATTTTGACAGCAAGTCAAAGTGAGGTACATTCAGCCATTGTGGCTACGAAGGCATCCTACAGAAATGGCAGGGACTACTGCAACCTACAGCATTTGTGCTTTGAATTGTAAGTAAAGCAATGTATGGGACTGGGTGCTTAATGTCCGCGATTCAATAGATATTCTTTACTCTCTTTTCCAGAACATAGATATTACCACAACAGATTAGTTGGACACTTTAAAAACTGCCCTATCCAACAACCCAGATGATTCAAATCTACAAAGCAAAAGGCAACTGGTACCAAAACAAAGTCTTTGGGTACCAACCTTAAGCCAAGAAGTGGTTAGATTTCCTGCTCTCTGCCCAGACTACAAAGAGGATGTCATATTTCATGGTAAAAGTTTGCCATGGAAGTTATTGGCCTGCACTTTTTAAAGTAAAATCTATTTGGCAGCTATCGGGGAATAGACCACTAGGTATTTTTCCATCTCTAGTGTCTATTATTCAAATTTCATCTAGGAATAGCAGTCCAGTATTCATCTGTAGCAGTGAAGGCTAGAAAGGTGGAGTTAAGCACAGACATAAAAACACAGGCTGCTGAACAGCCAACATGATCAGTTGTCCATATCTGGTAGCCAGTAATCTGATAGTCTAGCCTCTTACCTTTAAGACTGAAAATATCCATCATCATGGAGTGGGAATTCATTTCTAGAAGAACAAACAGCAAACTTTGAAAATAATCTTCTAGGCATGTGCTGGAGGTACCTCACTACCCTGTCCTCTCTCTTTGCGCTGATGTGTTGCATCCTGTGAAGAAGGCTAAGACAGATTCTCTGAAATGTTGTGATGTTTTTCTCTTCGCCTTGTCACAGCTCTGCTGAGTGATGGAGGATGATCTGAATGGTCTATTCTCTCTGGAGTGAGAGAAAAGTGTCAACACTGCTCTAGATTTCAGATCTGGCAAAACGTGCCTGAAGGTGACATGGAAGAACAGTAAGTTTTAAATGACATCTCCGTTCTCATATGACTCCTGTGAAGGTCTGCCATTAGTAAGATAAAGCTTTCTTAAAAATTAAATGTTATTCTTGTGTCTCTCATACTGAGTATCTCAGCACAACACTGAGTTAAATAAGACAGGCACTTATTTTAGATGTGGAGTGATAAGCACCAATTACTTACCAGTTTTAATTAAATTCTGTGAGTACATCTTAGTCCCAGCACCATCAGTGCTCAGAGACTTGCTATGCTTCATAGATAAATCAGTTTTTCTTGACATTAGCAATCACAAGTAGTCATTTTATTCTTTGGAAATGCTAACACAGTTGGATCTTTTGTGGAAAAAATTCTTCAGACAAGCTTTGAAGATAACTGCTACAATAATGGATTAATTCTCTTAGTTTCCTAGGTCTTGAACTGTTTGCTGTAGTTTGGTATAAAATAAAGAGTACCTTCCTTACAAGTGACAAGTCAGAGTGAATGATACCACTTGTGCAGATAACAACCTTTGAAGTTTTAGTTGAAAATCATACTAATTGTCCAGAAAAATTTAACAATCATTAACGAATTTGCTTGCATTGTTGCTCATGGTACCAAGCAGTTTACACAAGCTGTATTTTGTTCAAGAGAATGTGGACAATTACTTTGTAGTTCACCATGAATTTCCCCATGGACTTCATAATCATTCTTTCTTTCATGTATTTTCAGTACACTCCTATGGATCACTGGTTCTTTTCAGTTAGAAAGCAAATGAATGTAAATGGTGCCCACAAGCACTAAAATATAAACAGGACTCTACAAAATTACTAGTTTCACAGATAGTTCCAGATTATCAACCCTAGAAGAGAAGATAGTGGTTTGGGAGCTAGCCTGAGACTTGGGAGATGTTCATTTTCCTGCTTCACTATGACATCATGTATGGCCCTGGGTAAGTCACCTTTCTAAGATGGGAATAGTACCTATTTCATAAAGACCTTGTGAGGACAAATGCATTCATGAATGCAAGATACTCAAATCATAGAATCACAGAATGCTTTGTGTTGGAAGGCACTTTAAGGATCATCTAGTTCCAACCCTCCTGCCATGGCAGGGACACCTTCCACTAGACCAGGCTGCTCAACGTCCCATCCAATCTGGCACTGAACACTTCCAGGGAGGGGGCATATACCACTTCCCTGGACAACATGTTCCAGTGTCTCACCACCCTCACAGTAAATAATTTCTTCCTTATATCTAATCTAAATCTACTCTCTTCCAGCTTACGGCCATTACTCCTCATCCTGTCACTACACTCCCTGAAAAAAGAGTCCCTCCCCATCTTTCCTGTAGGTCACCTTTAAGTACTGGAAGGCCATTATAAGGTCTCCCTGGAGCCTTGTCTCCTCCAGGCTGAACAACCCCAAATCTCTCAGCCTGTCCTCGCAGGGGAGGTGCTCCAGCCCCCTGATCATCCGCATGGCCTGCCTTTGAACCCACTTGAGTGGACCCATGTCTTTCCTAAGCTGGGGACCCCAGAGCTGATGGTTTATATAAATACACAAAATAATTATGCAACTTCTGTGGATGGAAGCTTTGCAGGATAAAGAGTCCTGTGTTCCCATATAATTTGTAGCAAGAATGTCCACAGCACTATATAAAACGATTCTTCACCCTACACTCCTAAAGGCAGATGTTCCATGTGGGAAGATGTTCTCAAGCCTCAGAGATGAATGCCTACTTGCTTTTCACAAGCAGAAAACCCTTTCAGGCTTCAGGCAGAATATAAAATCCGGGGTAACCATTGCAGCTGCTGCTCTGTCACTCTTGTACCACTGCACAATCTCAGTATATAGGGTACAGTGAATCCCAACGAGTACACACACATCATCTCATTCCAAACACCTCCCAAAACTCCTCCGCATGCAGTTGTTTGCTAGGTAACTGACATAACCTGCCACACAACACACTGAGTCTGGTTTATGTCCTATTACTCTGACTTTACCTACACAGACAAGGATTGTCTTACCAAACCACACACGGAGACCAAAAAAACCTAGCACATCCTTACACCACCTACTCAGGCAATGCTCTTTGAAATGCCTGGGTCAAAAAGTCGAAGCATCCAAATTAAAGGAATCCCAGGACACCCCTCAGTTTACAGACTGAGAGGAAAGAACTGTAAAAATCAGTAGCCACTGAGGTGCAAATCCAAATAAGACAAACACCAAGTCAGAAACACATCATTCTCCAAATGGGCCAGCTTCATGGGGCTGGGAAATATTATGAGCCAAATCAGCCTGGAGAGAGAATTTTGGAAAGGAAAATATAAGTGATAATTAGGAGGTATTAAAAAAGAGAGCACTGGATACCTAAAGATTCACAATAACACATACAAAAAAAGGAATTTTTTGCTGCTGTGATGCACACACTGTGGCTGGACTTTCCTACGCCTTAAAGCCCTTCAAAACCTGAAGAGAAGCAAGTGCCCCAGGACTGCAAATCCCTTCACACGCCTCTGAGGTGCTAAATCCCATGGACCAAAAGCCCTGTTGTGGCTCCACTAGTGTTCCTGTGTTAACTTCAGCACACCCTGTCCCTGGGTCACAACATGAAAAGAAAGCTTTCATCAGCCATGACATAGTTCTTCAGTTAAAAGAAAAACACAATAAAGCACAAGTTGCAAGTGAGTCAATAACCCCCAAAGTCAATCCTTCTCACTGTAGTTTATTTTTCCCTTTCTCAAATACATGGTCAATCTGTGTTGAGAAAGGCAGTGTACTACTTTTCTTCTTCAACCTTCCACAACTTTGTTTAACAACACTCACTGTGACAAAAAAAGACCAGCAGTTGCTTTCCTTCTGCCAGGAGGTTCTTGGGTGATTCAGTGAGGAGCTGCAGTCTCCACAGTCAGCCTGAGGTCTAGGAGCAATGTGAAGAGACCACAGTTCCAGCACCACAGAGAGCTGATCCAACAGGCCACCTCCAATGGAAGGAAATTCACTCCCTTGGAGTAATCTTTTTCAGCAAAAAAGATTGGTTTTCTGCTGGCTTAGTAAGTTGAACTGGCTCAAGGAAGGCCCCAGTAAGAACCAGAGTCAGTGCAAGAGTGGGCAATCCTGCTGAGCACAGTGTGAGAAAAGCCAGGACGAGGGAGTAGAGAAAAGGCACAAATCCCCACTCCTTTCAGCAGCACTGCACTGTCACATTAGCTTCCCTGCTTGTGAAACCGCAGGCTGAGGACTTGCTGCGGAGCAATAACTCATCTGCAGAACCTTTCATGAAATGTAATCCGGTACTCCCAAGCAGGATTCTTATCTCACCCATCAGCTCCCCAAAGCATCATACATATAAAATAACAATCTAGTGAAAGGGGAAGTAAGATTAGCTGTGCAAATATTTAGATAACTCATGGATACAGGAGAAGTAGGCAGCGACTCATAGAACTCCTAAGCCAGAAAACTGATAAGGCGGCCAAAAGGACAAAGGGCAATAAATTCCTTGACCACCAAAAACACTAAGAAAGGAGAGAGATTGATGTTTGGGTGTTTTCTCTCCTGTGTTTTTGTTGCATTCTTGGATTTTGCTCTGTAACAAAACCAAACTGGTTCCTTTTTGGATGGACAAAGTAGATGAAAATGAAGGCAGAACTATTTCATCAATATTCTTACCCAGCATTAGGAAAGCGGTATGTGCATGTATGAAATGCAAGAGAATTAACTGACATCGATGTAAATAAAGAGTTTCAGTAAAAAAAAAGACAGTACCAACTAGAGCAATTCTTAAATGAACAAGTCTGAGCTGTGTGAGCTCTAGAAGGGCAGACTGACAAGTGCTCTGGATTCACTCCTCTCCATTGACTAGAAGGAGACTAACTCGACTGCTTTACATGTAGATGCTGACATGAAAGATTAGATGTGTCAAACCTCAGTATAAATATTGTCAGTGCATTGCAGAAACTTAAGATATCTGGAATGAATTGGTGACAGTTGGTAAAAGGCAATGTACTGGCCTGACAACTTGATCAGTGGTACCCATCTTGATATGACATTAAGAAATGTAATCTAAGGAGATTACAACAATCAATACCACTCAAAATGGGTATCTGGAAAGCAGGCTTTCTGAACCATGTAACAATTCCTGAAAGCCTGCAATTCGAAATTCTAAAATATCAAGAGTATTGTATGGTTTAAACAACCTGTATTTTGGAAGTGTCATTCCCAAACCATGCCTGATTTCCATAAACAAAGACAGAATGAATTATGGGAAACAGAAAAATATTTTGTCCCACTCATTGGCAGCGAGTTAAATGGATAGTTCTTGTTAATTAGGTGTACATTTATAAAGCACAAATATGTCTTAGCAAGATGAAGAAGTTTGGAAGGGTTCAAAAAATGTCAGTATCTTGTACTTTTAGAGTTGAATGAATTAAAAACTTTTCTCATATTAAACTAAAATTGTATAATAGTCATCATTTACTAGGTTACGTTGTTAAAAGCCTTAGTTCAGGAAGTTCATCTAAATCTGTTACGGTTGTCAGGATCACATAGGCCTCACTGTCAGGACAAAACCTTCTCTGCTCTTTCACCTAAATTCTCTTCACCAGATGGCACACACTATTCCCACTAAATGCTGTGGGAATACCTCATGCAAAAATTAATCCTCCTTGTGGCTTACGTTACAGACTTTTAGATTCTGAAATGCCATCCTATGACTTACAAGCTGATGGAAAAGCAAAGTAACCAATGGAAATATTTTTTTATTATCTCAAAAGCGGGATTCAAGACCTGCTGATTGTTGATAATTAGAAGCTGATTAAACAATGTATCTTTAAAAAGAAGTGTGTCTGAATTCATGCCTTGTTTTTGCTCTAATACTACAAACAGGTGGATTGTGGCAGATGTTTTCAAGGGCATAGTCTGAAGACAAGAGCTTTAAATAGAACTTGTAAGGAGAATGCGTTGTCCTGAATAACACTTTCTGCTCATAATAGGATGAGAAGAAAAAAATCCACTTGTTCTTACAGAACTCAAAACACATTTGCAAAGGTGGCAGTCAGGGAAAAAGTCCTTCTTGCTCCCAGACTGTCCTCATTTGGTATGGAAATATGCAGAAAACACATCCCAGTGCTGCCTGAAAGACAGGCTGGCCTTCAGCTGAGACATTTCACTTTCCTCTTTCTGCCTCCTTGAGACTACATTCATTCCTACCTCACGGCATCCCGAGAAGGAAAGAAGAGCTTTGTCACTGTGCATTTCCCCTGTTCCTTCAAAGCATCTGGGAGGCAAGTTGAGGCAGACTGTCAAGCATCTGAGTGCACCTGCGTGCACCTGCTGGGTGGACAACAGAGAGAACCAGCAGCTAATGGTGACAAGGAGCACACAAAGCCCTCAACCCAGTGGAAATGAGTGGAAGGGGTAGGTCTCCCGCAGGAGATCAGAAGGGCTGTATGACTTCCTGTGCCAGCAGGTACAGCCTGGAGACAGGAGACGCTGCTGCCTACACCATCCCCCATGGGTGGCGGGCCACCTCCTTCACAATCTTCACATTCAACAGAAATTATAATTGGTCCATCTGGGAAAGTTGCTGTTGCTGTTGTTCATAATGATTAACAGAATATGTTAAAAATATAACTGGCAGTATTTGTATACCTTCTCCATGCGGGAGGTGCCCCAGGTAGGTCAGCCAGGTGCTCAGAGTTATCTGCAGTGAGATGTCCCTGCCATACCCTCCAGCAAGCGCTGGCATCTGAGTCAATGTGCTCACAAGTTGCTTTTGGATGCCCTTGTGAGCTGCAGCCTCACCATTGGAAAGGCTGTGCTGGTGGAGAGGGCACCCTCTGGCAAGGCCATGGGTAGAGGCTGTCAGCGTCCCATGGCACTGCCTGAGTTTCGAGCACTGCCTTTTCTGTCTCAGAGTGGTCATGAAAAGAGGAACAAACTGAGCAAGGTCTTAGTAAGCTCTCAAGCTTCCAGAAGACTCTCCCGGTGAGAGGGAGGAGGGGAAGGAGCATGGGGAAGGAGCATGGGCCACTTGCCAGAGATTGATCTGTCCAATTTACAAAAATGAATTTGTTTGTGGCAGTAGGAGAGCTTGCAGCTGCTGGCTCCAGGCAGCCTGGGAAGTAAGAAAACACAGTGACAATGCTGCTAGAATTAAACAAGCAAGGTGAGCACCCAGCAGACAGGACTAAGGCAGCTCGGTGGCTTCATGCCGCTGCAATAACAGGATTGCACACCCACCTTTGCCACTTTGAACATCTACTTCCCAGCGTGGAAACTCTCTCTAAAATCCGTGCTAGCTGTTACCATGTAGAGTAGCTGGTATGACATAGCACTTATATATGACAAAGCCCACCACCCTGCAATCTAAAACTCGCCCTGCAGAAGCCAGAGATCCATCCCACCAAGGGGAACCCCAGTGGGCTACTCAGGTGGGTGGGAACCGCTGGCTGTGTGCTCCATGCCCCGCACGCAGACACCCACTGCCCCAGCTCAGAGAGGGGAAAGGCAGGGAGAGTGCTAACAACTGTGTAATTACAAAATTATGTTTGCTTTTTGGGGTTTTTTTTCCTTTTTTTTTTTTTTCTCAGAAGATAAGAACAGTTGGAGAAGTATATGCTGTGGGGCCTCAGCAAATCTACTGCCAGGATTTGCTGTTTGAGGCTTTCATCCATCCAGTTTTAATCCAAATTAGTAGGAGCTTCAGAAAGAGATTCTGGCAAAGTCACAGCTGGAAAGATTTTCATCATTAACTCTGCCAAGCATATAAAACCCCAATTTAAAAAAAAAAAAAAAAGGGGGGGGGGT